>JAAXNX010002709.1:0-12576 GCA_036491905.1 Folsomia manolachei
CTCAACCGTTCTGCTCATCATCATTCACAGCACATCACAAACACAATGAACATTATGCCAAATGGAGATAGTAGCATTTAATCCCTGCAAGAATTGGTCAGTCTACCATCACAATTAGCAGAACTAGCCAACAGTCACCACCACTACCACAATTCCTCATGGTCTTGGTTTCATGATTCTTCTTATTTTCATTTTTAATGCTGTAATACTTACATAAACGTAATGCTCACACCATCATCCCGCGTCATCTCTTCATCTTTTTTTTTTAGCTAAATATATTCAACAAGAAAGAAGGCCAGCATCCTGTAACACAACGCCAAATTATAAGCAACCACTAAAACCTTAACCCGACCGGGGTGCATGCACCGGCTGCTACTTTAGTTGAATCTGCTCAACACATTTCATTTCCTTTGCTTATTAGTTGAACTGCTTCCTTCCTCCCTTAAGACTTACTTTAAAGGGCACAAAGGGCAGACAGATTGCAGATGAGACTTTAAAACTTGAGAGAGGATGTTCGATCTGGCATGTATCATGTATCAGTCTCACTCATTCATAATAATATTCATTCTCTTTTCTTTCCCAGGATTTTATTTTCATTCGGTTCTCTTGTTTCTGGCGAGGTTGCATTTATACCGTCGCCAATCTCATGGATCCCATCCTGTCCTTGTGCCATTAATAATTATGATAATGATTAGTGTTGTTAGTCAAGCCAATGGTTTTTTTGTGTTGTAAATATGTTTGCCATATAAGAGCTAAATATGTGTCATGCATTATGGCATAGGATGGATATAAATATGTAAAGGAATTAAATCAAGTATTGATTATTGAACACTAATTAATGTTTTATTCATGGGGTGTGATACTGTCTTGATGCTAATGGAATGTGATGGAGTGTCTGTCATAGTAATGCTAATACTACGCGATTTCTCTGCGTCTCTCTTAATTGTTGAAATGTTTAACTCTGGCTTAAACTAAGGAAAAACAAAGCACTAAGGAAGTAATGGGATAGGCGGAGATGAGAGTTTGTTTTATTCGTATTTATTTAAACACAAGTACATGAGTAAGTGGTAGGTAAACTACGGAATGCTCAGCCCCTTACTTACACATTTTATTTTAAAACCTTTAAATAAAATAGAGACGTTTTGATTCTAATCAGCCAGCAAGGCAAGTGAGAAAATTTAGTGGCATAGGATTGTGATATAGTTAGTTGGAGGTGAAATGGAGTAGAAATTCTCCATTCCACTTTTTTTAACAATGTCACAAAAACACAGGAGCAACAACTGTCGTCTTAACTCAAAGTCTAAAGTCTGAAACTTATAAATGTGTACACATGTACAACTTCCTTACTTGGTTGCATAATTATTCTACATTCTAAAGATACATTGTTTGCAGTTCCCAATTGCTTTTTGATGTTTTTGTTCAATGAATTGTTGAGAATAGACATCGACATCTTAAAACATGGCCAATTTCCGTAAAGGTTTTTCCACACAGCGGGTGTGGTCTGGTTTGTACACTCAATTACTTGGCAATATAAAGAATTTCCCATTTTTTTAACAAAGAATGCACACATGCATGCATCCTTAATAAGTACAATATAACAAGTCCCTCGAGGGGGTGGTTGGTTAGAGATGCCACCGAAAATCACAACCCAAGCCACACACAATACCACCTTGCTCTTTTACTTGTTCTCTTATTTTTGGTAAAAGATCAAAATTCCATCCCTTATTCCAAGAATTTTGAGCCAACAAGTTAAAAACAAGGACCATCAATTCCATTGTATTCCATCCCATTTATTTGTGCTTAACCTTGGTCGGTCCTCACTAACTTTGCCAGCCTTGCTTCAACAACTTGAAGTTGAAGTCTTGTACCAATCCATCTGTACTCAAACTCCAAATTACTTTGCTTTCCTTTTCCAACAAAGACCAAGAGTACAAGCCATTGGAACGCATTGCATTGTTTCTTCGTGTGCGAGGACTGATTTACCTTTACATCAAAAAGTTTTTGACTTCAGGTAAAAAAAATGGTTTGGTTGGGTTCAGATTTTTGACTCTGGTTTAGTTTGTCTTCAGGTAGATCCTGCCTTTGCTTTGGGTATGGGTAGAAGAAAGAGGAAAGAAACCAAGTCTGATAAATAGTTTAACATTTAACTGTTTGTAAAAGTGGTCCATTGGCCGGACCCGGAATGAAATATTTGAAAGACGAGATATTGAGATGGATGAAATGAAAGGTGAAGTACGGTAGAAGTTGGACATGACTATCCCATGCTTGACTGAGTGAGTGAGATGAGTTATAAGAAAAAATTATTACGTGTATACCGATTAAAGGGTTTCAAGTTTTATAGTGTGGCCCAGCTATGAATATTTACCTGCCAAGCATGTCTATGACTATGCATGCCACAGCAGTGAGTCTTCTCACTCAATGATCAAGTCAACCAATAAATAAAAGGTATTTATTTTATTATTACTCAGCAACAGGATAGTTTAACAACTCAGGTAAGAGACGCAGGTAAGAAAGAAGTTCTTATTAAGAACATGATTATGAAGGGATGGCCAGATAGATAGATGGATGACGAGGAAGTTTAATATGTTGATTGTTACACGGGGCCAGACAGGCATGGCTTGAAATACTCGACATCGAAATCGACATGGACATGGACGTTGAGGGCTATCTAAAGGGGGATGATGGCTGCGCTGCGCTGCCTGCGTATCGTGGTTGTTATAAGGTTGTAGTTTTGTGGTGGTGAGAAATGGGGTGCAAGTAATTAGAGAAGACGAAGAACAAGACATTGTGCATGGCTTGGAGTTGGACTGCTCCATCTCAAATCAATGCTTTTTGTCTCTGCTACAGCTTTTCTGCTATACATGGCTGGGTTTTTGACTGGTATGAATATACCTAACAAAGGCAACCCTATATCTTGTGAAGGCATTATATTATGTTGTACAATTCCCATGAACGAACTGCTCTTACTCTTTCTCTTAAAACATGCCAATGCCATGCGGCTGCTTTGGTGGTGGTGGTTTGGTGGGGGTAGCTTGGAAGGTGGTGGTTGTGGTATCCATGGGCAGAGTTGATTTTGAGGACAAGAGCCTTGTTTTAGGTGATGGCGTGGAAATTTCCAAGTTTGGATTATGTCGGTTTTTGTAAAGTGTTGATTGGTTTTGGATTGTGGACTACTGGCTGAAATATGGAAAGAAATGGAAGAACCTTTTTTCAATATTTCCAAAGAATTTGAGGTTCAGAATTTAGGATTAAGTGGAAAAAGGTTGAGGTTGAAAAAGGTGTGTAAGTAAATAAATGGTAGTATAAATAATAGTAGAAAACACTTGTCGGACGGCTGCCGCTTAGTTAATAAATGCTGGGTTAGAGTATAAGAATTTATTTCGGAAATATTTTAGATCAATAAGCTCTTGGTCTATATTTATGTTTGGGTTTGGATTTGTTTGAGGATTAGTAAAAGATAAGATTTGTCTGGACATGGGATTGCTGAAGGGTTCTTTTTTAGGTAGACATTCTTGGACATGCGGAATTCAGTTGTTCTACAATTTATTGTATTACGGGCAATTTATTGATAGTCAAAAAGGCAGTTAGCCAAAAAAAAATCCAAGAGTTTTTATATCGTTCATTTGATATTGTAAATTAGTTTTTGAAGCAATATGCGCAAATTCAAGAATTGTTAAAGGGTAACTGTAAAATAACTGACGACATTTAAACTTCAGTCCTGTTATTTAAATGCTTACATGTTTACATTCAAATTATGCAGCTTTAACGCTTCTTGTCTTCACTTATAACTCATAATAAGCAATATGGAACGCATTTTCATAAAAATTCCACCAGGGTAAAAATCGGATAGATAGATAATTTCTAAAAAATTGCCATTTTCTTTTGAAAATCAATACCAAAAATATAAAATAAATCAAAGCTCAATTTTTTAAATTGCCATATCATCACTTGGTGAACTGCCCTTATCCGGAAAGAGAACAAAGAAAGGAACTTGCAAGTGGAAAGAGCTTCACTTCATCCCTTTACATTTACACAAACTCTTCGGATGCCTTCTGCTCTCTCCTACCCATGGCTGAACCATTTCTTACATTACAATGCTGTAATGGTTGTACATACCATGAAGCCTCCACCATTTCCATACAACAACCCCTTGCCAACGTATTTTATAAAGGTATGAGAACCCTCCATCCATCCAACCCTCATGAAAAACAGCACAAAACTATGGTGGTAGGGATTGGAAATGTGTAATGGAAAAAACAAGTGTTGGTTGGCTTATAAAGCTATAGGAATGGGATTGGGGTTCATTTTCATTGTTGTTTCTCAGGGACTCTAACCCAACTTCCTTCAGGGCTCCCCTAAAGGGTCCCGGGAACTTTGGTAGTAGAAAGTGTGCTTCCTTTCGACAGTTAAAATTCCAAAAATAATTCAAAAAGGTAGTAATTTCTAGGCCATTTTAGTCCAAATCAAAGAGACCAAGTTGGCATTTAACTCTGTAAAAGATTCAGCTACTAGCCTCACCGGTCGTGGAGTGGTCCACTCGCAAAAAAACTGCACCTCACCTCAGGCAATTTTTGGTCGACTTGAGAATAAGCGACGTCGCTCGTCGTCGTCGATCTCATCCCATCTTGCTTGATCTTCTTGTATCATTTAAAATGAAATAAGCAAGCATCACCAAGACCAACTTGTAACTAAGAAATACCACTTACTAGCAGAAATCTGACTATAAAGCAAGATACTAGCCAAGAAACCAATTCCAACCAACTGGTTCTTACAGTGAGTGGACACATTTGCATTTATTTTGTAAGAGGTGAGTAAGTAAAAAGTATAACTTGATTCATTCAATTCAATTCCTCGTCATCGTCGTCACTAACCAAACGAAATTATTTCACAATTGATTCGATTCCTTTCTTTACATTACTTTTGCGTCGTTTGATTTGCCAAGTTGAGCTACTGTAGCTGAGATTTATACAGAGAGAAAAGTTAGAAGCTAAATATTTCTCAGAAGTTTTGCAAGATTTTGCAGCAGGAAATGAGATAATGAATCATTTCTTCGGAGTGTAAGAGAAGTTTTAATCAATCAAGTAACTCTAATTTTTAATACTACTCATTTACTTACTGACTCAATTAAACCAGTAAGAAGAATAACTTTGCTAAAACTTGAAACTAAAACCCAACCACAACTAAAAAGCTGTGCCATTATCTCACAATTCTAAACTAAACACAAGCCAATAATTCAACCCCGTCCAGTTCGACACCATTAAGATTAACATAACATACCATAAACAACGCAAGGAGCGAAGGCGTTTTGTGCCATACCCGTGCAGTGGAACCATTTACTTTCCTTACCCACTTGGATAAATCCCAGTAATAATAGTACCAGCAACTAAACTACAATACTTGTTAGTTAGTTATTTGTTGGTTTAGTTGGACTTCTAGCGTGTGCCAGGCCTGTGTCATTCAGGGCAAGTAGTCTCAGTACCGCTTCAGATTTGGATAAATAGATAGATCTCTTTAATAATCTGTGCTGACTTGATTAATCCTGATTAACGAGAAAACAAAACAATAGGAAATTATGTGAGTGAGTTATTATTATAGAGCTAATCTCATAAAGCTTGATTCAGCAGACCAGAGCAGACCGTGGACCACGGACATGAAGCAAAATTTTTAGCAAGCCTCCCATTCCATTGTAAGGCACATTGTTGTGTTAACATCTCATAAAATATTTCTCATCCAGCTCTGACTCATATTTAAGTAAGTACCAAACAATACAAGAGTACAGTAGACAGATAATACAGGAAAAAAAACTAAATATTCACATCATAACTAGCAAACAGAGTGTGGACGGTATGTAGGAAGCGGATCTGAAAGAAGTGCACTGCATAACATTTTGCATTCAAACAATACTTTGGCGTGGCGCAGCGTTTTTTGTGGTGTGGGTGGGTTAGATGCAATCAAGCAAGGTTTTGCTAGTACGTTGACTTGAATGGCAAAACGTTGTTGTATGGAGTTTGTTTCGACGCCGTGTTTTTTTAGCAATGTCATTCGTTTTAGAGTAATCGTAACGTTAGTTTCTAACTGGCTGACGCAACAATCATGTGAATCAAATTATCATTCATTATAAATATTTAAGCATGTCTTACTCCTAGGTCAGTAATCATCAAGGAACGATTCGTGGTGGAGGTGGAGGGATGTTTCGAGAACAATTGAACGATTTGAAGTGAAAAAGTGAATAAAAAAAAATAGAAGTGAACAAGAAATCAGTGAATAAAGTTCAGTGTTTGTCAGAATGGAGGTGCAAAAGAGAACTAGTTCTTGACACGAGGTGTTGAAGTTTGAGATGACGCTGTTTTTACAACTTTACATTACGGGAACAAGTGACAAAAATAGAGCGTTACAATTTTTAGAAAGAAATCACAAAAATATATTAACCACATACATCAACCCAATTACTGGACCAAGGAAATTTTACCCTTCCGACTGATTCAAGACTGATTCATCATTCGACTCAAGAAATAATTGGAGACAAATAATTTTTCAACGCCACAAGAAATTCAGGACACAAAAGCTACACAATTACTCATTCAATTCCAACTACATCCGTCCATTAATTGAGAAAGTGAAATTTTGCAAAAGAAAAAGGAAACGAGAAAAAAAACATTCCCAAGAAATCGGTGAGCCGTCTCTCTTATCTTGTGTTTATACTTGTATTAAGTTTCAAATGTCAATAGTTCAGAATGAAATTTGATCCGTTCACGGAAGATAACTTTATTTTTTAAAGACTTCATTTGGTTTAAATTCGACCCGGAGTATCATTTCAGACTAGACTAGATAAGGACGTTTAAAATAAGTAGAAAGAATATCACTCTTAAAGTAACGCCACGGATTTAAGTACAGAGCAACGAAATGTGAGAACTAGAGTAATGCACGCTTAATAATTCAGCAAGCTTTGATTTTATTACACACCTTTCCTCATGATGAGATGATTAGTGTAAATTAGTCGTTTATGTGTTTAACTCATGTACAGCCACCGGCCAAGCCGCTCTAGTTTACTTGATTTCGCACAAATTAATTTTCCCATAATTCAATACAGGGCGAGGTTGTCAAGCGAGGGATTGAAGGGTTATTGAAGTAAAGCAGTAATTTACCTGTCCCACCTGCATTCATTAGATGTGAGTGATTATGAGTAAAATTCCCTTATGGGCACAAGTTCAAGTTTACACTTACGCAGATTAATCTAATAAATCAAAGAAGAAGATACGCATAGGTCATTCATACTCTGGCGATATTTATGGAAGTGGTGATTACTCACAACTCATTTTTATTGTAACGCGTGGACACTAGACGACATAATCTTTCCTTACTTTACAATCCATAAGCACGTGCTTACTCGGTTAGTTATAAAACTTGTAGTTTTTGATATGGTGTGAATTTATGAATGAAACCCCAAGTTAGTGTTTGTGTTAATGCAATTAAACCATATTTGTGCGATGCCTTATTCCTTTTCTCATGTTGTATTACAGATTGGGTCTCTTCTCTGAATCTACACAAACCACTTATTACCCCCACACATTCATTACTCACGCGTTTGGTACGCGTGGTCTCATCGGACAAACCAGAATCCATTCCAAGTTTCCCGATAAGGGAACCCAAGCTGCAAAATTGCTACCAAAATGCCGCTCAATATTGCCTCCGTCCTTAGTTTTATACCAACGAATTTATGGCGTCAACTCAAGAAATTTGTGACAAAAGAGTCTCTGATAGTATTTGATGTCCCATTCAAATTATCAACCAAATACACTCCTGCCCTTCTCATTGTAATGATGTGCCTCTCCTTTGCCAATCAGTTTGTAAGGAATATAGAAATTGACTGCAGTTACGGCGGAAGTACAGGGGCAGCAGCAGGACGGGGTGGTGGGGGTTATGGAGGTCAATCGGCCGGAGGGGATTCAGAACTTAACGATTTTTGCTGGAATCATGACACATTCCTCGTGGCCAAGGCATTGAAGCCGGATATGCGCGGTCTTGTGACTTATCCAGGTGTTAGTGGTTATGATCGTGGGAAGGATCCTGTCGTGCGGCAGAGATATTACAAACAAGTCTGGCTTATCTTGGGGAAAATGGCTATCCTTGCGTTTCTTCCGTACTTTTTGTGGAAGGTGAGTGTCCAATTTGGTCATTTGTGTCTTTGTAGACAGAAAGATATTTTATTTTTAAAAAATAAATTTTTAAGAATAAAAATTTAAAGGAAATATTTATTTGATGTTTTTAGTTACGAGGAGCAGAAAAGATGCGAAGTCTGATTGATGTGGTGGAGACGGATGAAAATACGGAGGACGAGATGAGGGTCACTTATTTTTTGGAGACGTTGGGCTTCAACGACGGTTTCGCCCTGTATTACCTGGCCTGTAAGATGTTGGCTGGAATAACACCCCTCCTCACGTGGATATATTTGACGGGATTTATGGGACGGACGTACAAGGTTTATGGATGGGATGTGCTGGTAAGACATTGCTGTAATTACGTAAATTGATAGTTGGAAATTCTGGATTACAATGTTGGCTATTTGTATGTAATTCCAGACTCATTTTATGGACGAAGCGGACAACTGGCCAAATCCAATGGATGCTTTGTTTCCAAAAATGGCAAAATGCGAATGGGCCAGGTACGGTCACGGAGGGGACGTGGAGCTAAAATCCGCTCAGTGTCAACTGCCAATGAATAACCTGACCCAGTGGTCTTTTTTCCTGTTTTGGTGGTGGAGTTTGGTTGTCTTCTTTGTGAATACGATCTCCTGTGTTCGTCTCTTATTTTTGTGGATGTGCCGACCATACAGGAGGATTCAGTATAGGAACTTTGTGCAAAAAGCTTGCCGATCGGATGTCGAGAAAGCTCGAACTTACACGGTACACACAATCGGAGGACAATTTCTCACGAGGAGATATCGGTATGTTGCCCATGATAAGTTCTGGAGCATACTAATTTATTAAAAATATTTTCCATTTCTAATTATCATGTACTTACTTGTGCTCTATTTTATAAATTTTTCAGAAAAAGTGACATCGTCATGGTCCAACTCTCCTTCGGAGACTGGCTCATCCTTTCCTTCCTCAAGCGGAATCTGGCGGACTGGCAGTTCCGTGAGTTCATCAAGAAGTTGGTCGTAACTGAGAACACAGCCCTTCAACTCAAGCCCATGCCCTCCGTCGTCATCGATCACGACGACCGACTCTCCGCCCTACCCGGAGGAGGAAAGGGTGGCGGAAAAGGAGGCGAATTCAATCTCAGCGTGGACGAAGTTGATGGTAAAGATGGCCCATCAATGGCTTCTACCCCTGCCCCACCTCCCATGGGATTCATTCACCCTCCCTACCATCCACCCTCCCTTCCCAGCTATTCCGCTTGTGGAACTAATGACTGTGATGATGAAATCTCACCCACATCCACGCCACATAATGGTCTTCAAGGTGGAGATGATGATGATTCCTCCATCGGCAACACCTCCGTGACGATGCTGTGTCGGGGGCAGACCACAATTAATATAACACCTCCCGTTAAAATAAATCGGGCACTTATGCGTCAGCAGGAAGCCCGAGCTCAAGTGGGTGGTGGGGGTGGTTCCTCACAACAAAGGCAGCAGCAACAGTATCACAATCAAGCTCCGACAGCTCCAACTGGAAAAACGAGGCGAACATAGTCTCCCCTGTAAATATTAGAGTAGTAACAAATCAACGACTCAAAACCAAGGCCAAGATTTATTTTAACGTTTCCGTTGAAATTGTGGTATCGAGTTCCTTTTCCTTTAGTTTGCAAGCTAGAGCTGATTTTTATTGTTGCAGTTTTTTTGTGATTTCGTTTATAAACTTGATCCATCACATACAAATGTGTGTCACATCCAAGCAACAGCGACAGCAATGCAACGTTGTGGACATTCAGTGAGACTAATTAAGTTTAAGGATGGAGTTTGGTGTAGAGAAGCAATAACATGATTTTAAGAGGGCCAGACTTCTGTACAGAACAAATTTCATTCTTGATCGCAGTACAAAAATGAAATTTTTATGGTTTTTAAAAAAGAAGGGAAATCGTTGTCATATTTTAATATATTTTATTTTTTAATTTACTATTTTAATTGCAAAATGCATTTTGTAAAACAAAACCTAAAATGGTTTGTTTTGATCTCTTATGTAAGATAGTAATTTGTCCTGTACTGTGCCTTTCCTATATTTTATACAAGATTATTGGCCATATTTTTTAGCTTAGCATTAGCATTAGTTTGGCCTTGCGTTTATATTTGAGCAATTAAGGTAAGATTTTCATATCTTGTCTTAAAGAATATGAACCCAAGTCAAGTTGTTTTTTCAACTAAAACATCTCAAGTAGTTAGGTAAATTATTTAAATGAAAAATGACGCAAGGAATCCTTATTACCCTTACTCTTCAAATGTGAATAATTTCATTCCATACTCTACTACAGCCAATAATTCCTCTTCCTCTGGATTATTATGCTGAGCCGGAAGTGTTCCGAGTTTTTTACAATTTTTATACATTTTACAACTTAAGAGATTTGCTCAAATGTATTTATTTCTGTAGTTTGTAAGATTTATGGACGGAAGAAGGAGGAATTGTGTTTTACAGTTTGAACATAAATTTTGATTTTATCCGGAATTTTTTACTTTTATTGTATTTTTCAATCAACTATATTTTATACGTTAGCGATTGTTCAATCATTCAATCATTCCTTTTTTTATTGGTTCATTTTTTTAATTTATTTACTTTTTAAAATTTACGTTTTAATGGAAAATGTGACTTATTTATCAATGCATTCATGAAGGGACTCTGATCTTGAGTTACTTTTTTGTTTTAATTGTGCAATGCAAACAAGTTTTATCGGTAGTTGGAAGGATTGTGATTGTAAAAGAAGTATTTAATTTATGTACTCTACTTTAATTAGTGTTATAAGTAAGGTGGTATTGTTCTAAAGTAATTTTTGAACGTTATTTGATGTTGAGTAAAAAGTGCCCATTTTTACTTAAGAAAAATACTGTTTGCATGTAACTACAAATAATCACGGTATTAAAAAAGTTGTGCCATATCACGCAGGAAATTACATCAAATTTGTTCAAGTTTTATCAAGTCCTTTTTCGTTTGAGGGTTTAAGAATAAATCAGTAAGTTAATAATTGTAGTTGTAGTTCGTTAGCAAATAAAATAATCGTTAAGTTGTTAAATTTGTTGGCTTATGTTCATTAATTATGCCACGTAGTCCGGAATCAAATATCATTTTATATTTGTTTTTTTACTTAGACGACATCATAGCAATTTGCTATAAAAGCAAAACAAGAATCATGAATTTCTCCACTTTCCTTGTGATACATCTGTACAGCGGAGAAAGATGGGAAATAATTAGAATTGAGGTTAGAATAAATTGTAAATTGGCGTAAAAGTATTTATTAAGATCCTCAATCATGCAGTTTTAATTGGCACATGAGGCAATAATGAGTAGATCTAGAAATGTTGGAATAGTACAAAAATGAAAATAAAAGGATGATTCTTTTGAAAATATTGGTTGATTGTCTATTGATTTCTTCATCTTATTGGTTACCAAAAAGGGTTAAATTCCTAAATCTTGGTATATCCATCTCCTTATTTTACCCGAGGCAAATTCTGTCAAGGTATAATTTTTGTTGTTGCTTGTGAAGCATTGCACTGGCCCGTTCTAATTGCCTTGGGCATTATGTACTTAGCAGTAAATTATTACTTTGGGGTAGCCTTGTTTGTCAAAATTGGTGAAAGGTGATTAATATTTATTTATGACGCCAATCAACCCTTAAGTTTATTTAATCTACTTGATTTAATTGCACCCTGGGGCTTATTACGTTCGGTGGCGATTTGTCTCGCAGAAATAACGCTTGAAAATTTACTAGGTTTACAAATATTTTTATTTTACAAATTCAATAAGCATATACTTGAGGGATGCTATCCAACAAACTTCCCAAACCTCCAACTTGCAATGCAAATTTCCTTTTTACTGATCCACATTTTATATATCTTCAAGGATGGGTCACAAATGCCAAAATGTTCAGAATTTGGAATTGTCGGTATTACAAAAGCCCATAATATAATGCCACTAATTTTTCAATCCTTTTGGGATGTCACAGATTCATATTAAATTTTAAATTAAAAATGTGCGCATTCCGTTTGAAAATTTTGGAAGAAGGGAAATTTGTTAGCAATTTTATTATTAGTATTGAAGTATAGTATTTTTAGTATTTAGATTCGTGCAATAAAATTGCCAAACCACCCACGACGCATTGTTTTTTTAGGGTCCTATCCCTCAATGATGTTGGTGGTGGATGACAGAAAAAACGGTCACGCTTTGACATTCCCTCCCTCCTCAGTGTCAAGAGACAACAATGTAACCTACTTATTTACAACCATCGCCATTTGACTACTAATACTGAGCCCCTTCTGACTCTGATTATTGGAATGGTTTGCTCCTGGGTTCTGGGCGTGGTGGTCAATTTTATCTTCCTCACCCCTTCTCAAGGTCAAGGGGTGGGTTTCGAGGATCAAGTATTTCG
>JAAXNX010002710.1:0-12565 GCA_036491905.1 Folsomia manolachei
ATGGAGGAAGGGAGCAGGTATGGACGCGGTGGAATCTCCACAATTCTTTACTTACTTTTTGACATGTCCGCAGCCCAATCAATTTACTTAGAGCATGATTACATCTTTTAGAATTACTTTTACTAAAAAACCCAACGATTGTCAAGAAATCAGGATGTGATGGAATACTTTTATGTCCAGCATTAATCTTTTAATAGTTTTATTTATTCAGTCCTCTTGGGAACTGATGATTAGTTTCATTCTTGCTTTGCTGGACTGCTCACACTATTGATTGTCGATTGACCGCTGCCAATTACATAGTTGGAGCTTGTACGCAGTTAATAAATTATTTTTGAAGCACTAATTTCTAATTTACACGACAATCGAGAATTTAATTCCAAATTTTACTCCAAATTCAGGCAATGCCTTCCTTCGTTTTGTTGGGAGTTATTTTTGTGTGCTTCCTTTGCATAGGATTCATTAATAAAAGGCGAAGAGGAGTTGCTTCTGAAAAAGCAAGTCAAGGGTTAAAGGAGGTTCCATGGGTTTCTGGATGTTTACCCCTTATAGGTCATAGCATTGCCTTGAAAGATATGTCAGGATTTTTACAAAAATGTTATGAAAAGTACGGCAAGATTTTTAAAATCAAAATGTTTCGAGTGACACTGGTGGTCGTGGCAGATCGAAGTTATGCCATGGAATTTTTTAAAGCAAAAGAAGATCAGCTTTCCTTTTATGGAATGTTGAATCGAATCTATCTGGGACGAGCGTTTGAAATGTCTGCTTTGACCATGGAAAATATGATGGCTTTGGTAAAGAAATCTATTGTTCTAAAAATGGACACAGTTCTGCCAAAAATTCATCAAGAGGTTTGTTACTTTTGGTTAGATTGTTTAAGGAATAATGTGAAAGAGATTATATTTCAAGATTAAATTGTGTAATAGGCGCAACAATTAATGACGAAGCTGCAAGAAAAAACTAGTTTGGGTGAAAACATGGATTTTACAAAGGATATCATGCGTTATGTTGCAAATACGAGTTCGCGTTGCTTTATAGGAATTCCTCTTACGGGTAATTGACTATTATCAGCTTAATGATTTTCCATAATGGTACGGGCAAAATTGTTAAAATGTTAATTTTGAACTAGACGAAATGTTTGATGACCTTTACATATTTACACAAATTCTTAACAAGACCCTTGTTGGGAGTTACTTGCTGCCTACATGGGCCATAAAAACATTTATTCAACCCAAGTTGGATCGTCTCAATAAGAAAATATCTCAAGGATATTACGAAGAAATTAACAAATATAGAGCAGACAAGAAAAGGAACACTTCTTTACTGTTGAGGTAAATAAAATAAAAATAACAAATTCAGATAGACTACATTATAAACTTTACTTTTAGACTTGCAGTGGATTCGAAGCACCAGGATACTGGAGAGCCTTTGACAAATGAAGAAATTGCCAACATCATTGTTTGTCTGTTGTATATTAGTTCTGAAAATACGGCACTCGGTTTAATAAACTCGATCTTGGATCTAGCAAAACATCCCGAACATTGGGAGAAAGCAAAGGCTGAAGCACAAACACTAGTTGCAAATAATGACTGGAAAGGTGTAATCAATTCCAGATATCTTCATGCGGTACGTGACAAAAAACAAATTTTATGAATAACAAGCAAATTGATTAACATTTAACAATACCCGAATGGCAATTCACTACGATCACCATAATTTAATGAATTTCAAAACTTTTCCAGTGCGTAATGGAGTCTGCAAGAGTTAATTCCCATGCGTTTGCAGTGGCAAGAAAGCCAGATGGAAAGTATGTCAAATTTGAAATTTTTTTTAAAATCCCATAAAAAACAACTTTAATTGTTTAGAATATCTTTGGAAGGATACTACATCGGAGATGCGGATGCTGTTGCGATGGGTGAAATATTGCTGCATACACATGGAACGGCGGAAAATGTTTTTTCCACACCCACAACTTACAACCCAGATCGATTTGTCCGGGATGAGAAAAAGGAGTCTGCTGGAAGCCTTAGTGTTATGACGTAAGTGGGCTTGTGCTATTTTTTTTTTAAAAAAGGCACTCAACTCATTTGTCAACTTAGGTGGGGTGCTGGTCTTCATGGGTGCCCTGGAAAAGTTTTTGCACAATATGAAATCAAGATGGGGATTGCTCTTTTTCTGCTCAACTTTAAATTTGACATGGCTCAAACTTTCATTGGTCCAAAGGACTATTTTTCTCCGAGTGCCTTTTCAGAAAGAAAACTCCTTGCTCGTATTTTGCCAGCTTAAATAATAATTTAAATATAAGGTTGTAAATAAAAATGTTTTGTTTTGATTAATCATTGTTTGAGCTAGGTAAATAAATCAGTAAGTTCCAACAAAAATTAAAGCGATTGTTGTTTGAAGAGTTTTCTATGCCCATACGCAGTCGTAACTATTCTAGTAACTTAAGGCTACGAATTTTGAGAACCCCTTTTTGACCGGTTTTGAAAATGGGACAAAATTACAGCAGCGTTAGATTGCGTCGATTACTACTGGAAATTTGGTTCAATCAAAGATTTTGATAAACATGCATTATTGAGTTTTTGATTTTAAAGCTATCCTTAAATGATGCTCGGAATTTGGTAGTTCAGATGTGAGATAAAGACTTTAGAAAAAATTATAGCTGTAAATTACATTGCCGTAACATTCAAAAATTATTATTATTATGGTCATCCATATAGTGTCCCAATTCCATCCATTCAGTGCATTTTCAACAAAACTTGAAAAAAGTTTTTGTAATATTCTTCCCTACTTAAAATTTCTTCAACATAGTTTTTGTCTTCCGCTTCAAAATCTGTCAATGTCCCACCATATTCCAGAGGCAGTATTGAAGGAGGCACTTCTTCATGTAATGCCGACAATTTCTCTCCATGTACAAACACCTGAATACCAATGATCAATCAATTAATTGTGAATTTGTAAAATTCGTTTGCATTATTACATATTACCCTATTCCGCAACTTTGTTTTTAATAAAGGTCGAATTGACCGGAACAATAAGGAGAACTTGGACCCATTGTTGACCACATGGACTCGCTTCACTTTCACAGGCATGCCCTCCTTAAAAACAAAATCTGTGCTTTATCATTTCCATCATGAACACAACAATATCTTACTTACCGCACTGCCGACAAAGAGTTGGGCGGCCGCAGTTTTTGTAAATGTTATAAGATGTTCGAATCGAAATCCTTTCAAATCGAAAATCATAACAATTCCATTTAGTTGAGTACACTGTCTGTCCGCAGTAACGTCTTCAACATAATAGCATTGAGTCATCATATCAATCATGGAGAGTTGAGAAGGGTCCCATTCGCCAATTCTAAACAAGAAAACTTGTCTCCCCAAGTTGTCGCAGTGTTCCAAGGGTACCAGGATTTTGGAGCGCAGAAATGTCTCAAAATACGATGGAGGCTTCAAGTCTGCGACCACTGGGTTATGCAGGGTGACCTTGATTCAATTGTGTAAACATTCAAGATAATAATTGCAACTTTATTGGTTCTGCTCGAGCATGATTTTTTTTACCAACCCTATTAAATGTTGCGTCCACATTGTTGTTGCAGTATCGTAAAACTTTCAAGAGAAAAGCTTCTTCCGTCAAATATTCAGATTCCCATCGAGCTAATACAAATATTCATGGAGAGAGTTGCTGAGGATGCTCAGATTTATTTAAATGCTTAATTTATAACTTACCGGAAATCCGAGCTTTTAAAATCTGTAATTGATTCCTTTCCTCGTCATTCTTGGGAAATGCTGGGGATTTATTGGAATTTAAAGCAGGACTGTCCATTTTGTTTTTCCAATGACAATTTCATAAGAGTAAGGTTTACCTACTGGTGAAGTTAGCTAGAGTCTGAACAAAGTCAACTCCTAATATTGCACGTTTCACCAGGAAGCTAACCAGCCAGAGGCACATGACAAACTTGAGTCAATAACTTCCTTGATTGCCTTTCTTCCTGTACCATTTATTTGTACTAAAGCTTTAGCTCATTACATAAGAAAATTAGCGCTGTTCTTATCTAATAACTAATAAGAAATCGAAATATTATTTAATTTAGTGTTCTGATTTAGGCAAAACAACAATAATTTATCTTTTGATGTTCTAAAAATAGTTTATAATGAAAATGAGAGTATTTTGTAAGTGAATGCGTAGCTACTTTTATCGCTTTCATTCATCGCAGAGTTCATTAAATAAAATGTATGATTTGTACTGAAATTTTTTAATTGAAAATGTTTTGAACTAACTGGCTCAGCAGAATTGGATGAAATGTATAGGCTGTAATATCTACCGGTAGTGCAGCCGTTAAAAACCCTCCAATCCCTAGACCAACCCAATTTACTAATTAAACTTAATCAACAAATTTTTTTCGGATTTCAAATTTATAATTAAGCAATGAGCTCCAAATGTCGTGCCATGCTTTCCTATTTAGTGAAAAGTTGAAGTGTTTATAAACTTTTATTTTTTTTCCAACAAGGACATTTCCATTTAAATTTGTTAATCAGTTTTCACATTTCTTGCTTGATCCAATTCACTAAGTTTTTTAGTCTTGATTCGCCAATTCCTTAACCCTTTGCGACATATTGTCCAACAAACCCTGCAACTCTTCTCTATTCATGCAAGCCTCTTCCGCAATGATACTGAAACGGAAATATTTTCCGTAGCGACCAACCGTCATTGCAAAACCTGACAGAAAAGTAATTTGTCATCACAAATTATTACGATATCTTTTAATAAATCTGAGTTTAGTAAGCATTACTTACCAAGCGGGTTGAAAAGCGCAATGAATGAGGACACTTCATTTAATTGTGATCCCCACAATTTCCCTTTTTCTCTTGAAAATGGGACATTTGAAAAATACGCAGTTCCAGATGAACGCTCTGTGACAAGTAGTGCTTTGGTGAACGATAGAGGCAGCGTTGTGGCCCAATTTAAAAAACATCTTGCCACAAAAAGATCACTGGGAGGTTGGTGCAGCACGAGTCCATCCTGTTCAGTGTTAAAGGGCATGCCATGATACATAAAGTCATTTCTTGGTGTATAATCTGGCACAGGGAGGACGGCAAGTACGGTTTCCACAGCACAATAAGTCCCTTCTCGTGGTACGTTTGCTAGTTTTCAGGAGCTATTGTGAAAATAACAAATGAACAATAGTTTGCACCTATTGGTCAAGTTGTAAATTTTACCTTTTTCAAAGAATCTTTCAAAACGGTGCTCACAATACAAGTTACTGTTGCTTTTGGACCGTGAATTTGTTTAATTTTTCGAAACAGTGCTGCGTCCAAAAGCTCTGAATTAGCGAGGTGAACCCTTCCACTGAAATTTTTAGTTAGAAAAGGTTCTGCAGGAGTGTTTGGCACTGCTTCTACCATTCCTCTGGCAAACATTAGTGGAAATCGGAGGGGTGCAGATATTTTCTCCAAAGTTAGAATTAACCTGTCTTTAAATTTTGGTTGGAGGAATGGGTCAACAACAAAGGGATGTTTGGTGTGACTTTTCTCAAATTTTAGCATGGTGTCCATCAACATAAGTCCGACTGAAACTCCGTCCATATAAGAATGATGAAACCGGAAGATTCGAGCAGTTTGTGGGGACGAGCGTCCCTCCACTAAAATATTTGGAATGACCAACCACTCCCACTGTGGTATGGTGGGGTCCATTGACTCCGTTAAGGGAGGTACTGTAACAAGTCTGAGTTAACACTTCAGTTATTTAGAAGCTCAAACATTTATGCTTTAATTACATATTTTCTCCAACATTGTCTTTTCTGATAGAGGCTTGACACGAGTTCCGCCTTGTATTAGTTTAATATGATTCTCCACTTTGAAATTTTCATCCTCCTTCCAACACCCGTATCCAAACTTGAAACAAAAGAAACGCATTTTGAAGTTTAAACATGAATTTATAGATTACATATTTTGTAGTCAATTACAAGAAACTTACTCGAATCTCCCATTTCTTCTTCAACTTTGAATAAGTTTGAGATCCATCCGTTCCAATTTTTTGAAGTACATTAACTTTGAAATGATTTCTTTCCTCTCCTATATCCAAAGTATTGCGACTCTCACACATTAGCACTACCAGAATTGTTGCGTTACCTGGGAAGGCGTGAAACATGCTATCTACTGGAGAAGCTAATTCATGCTTTGTCCACAAAAATGTAACTGATAACACAATCCGCACAATGGTGTTTAGTAAGGTGACAATGATAAAGATTGGAAATATAATTAAATATGCTAATATGTAGATCCAAATTTCTTTTAGTAAAAAATGCATTTTATGGTTTAAATTTCTGTGAGGAAAGCGAAAATTGAATGGCTTGTATGGCAAAAACGACTTCCACAGGTGCACAACGACAAGTAAATTAAGTTTATGTTTTTAACAAGACTTTCTTGTCTAAAAGAGCAAAAAGTTATAAAAAAATATCTTGAAATAACTCAATCACAATTAAGTAAATAGGCGACGAGGTTATGGTTTTGTTGTAAAACTAACATAATTTATTCACTGCATACTCCATCTCTGCAATGTCGCTATTTAACTATTTGTTTGACCATTTCGAGGCACATTTTGATGAAAAGCAAGTTTTGTTTACCCAAAGTAAATTGCAAAGCACACATATAATAAAGAAAATTTATCTTGTTAATTGGTATTTGAACTGGACACCGGTCATTATTTTGAAAATGCAATAAGACTACAAATCACATTTCAAGGAATAATGGAGTGGGCTACATTACTTCTCTTCGGCCCTGTTTGCATCCTTGTCCTTTATTTGCTGGAGGTCAAAAACAAACAGGACTTTGAATCAGAAGCGATTCCTTATCTTGGGAATGGGATTTATCGCTTCTTTTACAACAGTTGGAAAGGAATTGGGTTCGTGGAAGACTTTGAAGTTCAATATCTTCGATTACGAAAGTTAAGAAATGTGAGATTCGCTGGAGGTTATGATTTGGGCCAGAAATCTATTTTACTAGTTGATCCCATCCTTATCAAATCTGTGTTAGTCAAAAATTTTGATCATTTTGTTGATCGTCGTGTTGGTCAAATGCCGCAAGGTAATAACAATCATCGTCTTTAAGACAGTCGTAAAATTTAAAACTTCTAATTTTAATTCTTATCATTAGGCGATTACCTTTGGGCTCGGATGTTAGTTTCTCTCCGAGGTTCAAAATGGAAAGCCATGAGATCCGCAGTCACTCCGGCACTTACCACAGGAAAAATTAAACTTTTATTTCCATTATTTCAAAAAAGTGGGAGAAAATTGGTGAACTTTTTTGAAAATGAAATTAAAGCCGGTTCACCTAAAAACGAAGGGATCGACTTGACCAATGGCTTCTCAAAGTTTACCATGGACATTATTTTTGCCACTGTGGTTGGTCTGGATTCAAAAGCATTTGATCAAAGGAGTCCTTCAATATTTGAAGTAATGGGAAAGAAAATGGAAGTGAGATTTAAATGGTTCCAGTTTCTTACTGTAGTTGGATTATTCCTACCAACAAAGATCTCATCCATGCTGGGTCTATCTCTATTTGGGGAGAAAGTTCAATCATTTTTTACAACCATTGTCAAGAGTTCCATTGCTCAAAGAGAGCTAGAAAATGGGGAAGAAAGGAAACGGAATGATTTCATTCAACTCATGTTGGCAGCTAGGGATGGAAAATTAAGGTCGGATGATGATAGAGATCAATTAAATAACAATCACCTGGAAAGTGCTGAGTTGGCATCAATTCTGGATGAACTTGGCATTACTGCGAATTGTGCGTTATTTATTTCGGATGGATTTAACACGATTCAATCACTCCTCCTTTTCTGCACTTATGCCCTTGCCTTAAACCAAGATGTCCAGGAAAGATTGAGAAAGGAGGTGGATGCTGTATTTGAAGAGAATGGGGGACAACTTCCTTACGACGCTGTGCAGGGCATGGCCTACCTTGATATGGTCGTAAATGGTTTGTTATATTGTGTTTTGCGTATACAAGTTGATTTACAAGTATAGATGATTTTGTTATTCAGAGGCCATGAGGTTATACCCACCCGGTAAGTAAACGGATAAAGTTTATAAATTTGTGTAGCTGGCTTGAAGACGCCGAGTTTGGCATAAAAAACTCCTACATAAAGACAAGATGTCAACTTAAGCTGAGCTTATTTTTCAGCCAAGACGAGGAGCAACGGTTTTTTAAAACAAAGATTAGAACTATTTTGGTTGTTAGTCATTAGTGTTGGAGTCTGATATGAAAATGTTATATCTAGTTTCCATTATATTTTATTATATTTTCTTTCTAGCTGGATTAATTGACCGATGTTGCACTAAAGACTATAAAATCCCAGGAACTGACATTACACTGGAGAAAGGGTCTGGAGTTAGTATTGCTATAAATGGGCTGCACCACGACCCAGAGTATTACCCGGAACCAAGTCAATTCAATCCGGAACGGTTTTCGCCGAAAAATCGGAATAAAATAATTCCATACACATTTATGCCGTAAAATAGTTACTTATTATAATGACAATGACATAAATATTACGTGATTTAATTGTCTGACTTTGAAATAGATTTGGTGAAGGACCAAGAAGCTGTATTGGTAAGATGATGTATTATTCTGTGAATAAAATTGGGATGAAACATAAAAAGTATTTTCTTTTTTTTAAAGGCATGAGATTTGCGATGGCAGATGTTAAGGTTGGAATATCAGAGATGGTTCACCATTTTAAGATTGAACCAAGCCGAAAGACATTGATACCCATGAAGTACAAGGACACTGTTGTTTTGACTCCAGACGGTGGGATGTATTTATCACTAACAAAACTGGAAAATAAACCTTCCGTCAACACCACGGCAGCCAAAGAACTAAACTCGACAAGCTAACTACAACCGTTTTAAAATCGTAAATGATATCTTCGAAATTTGAAAAATAAAATAAAAAATTTGACAAATTGACTTAAGAAATTACATCAACAAAAAATTTATTCGGGCAAAGGGCAAATATCTTTTAATACATTAAGCCTGCTATGCATATGTTCTATCAATATTTCGCAAGAACCTTTCTGAGCCACAACCATTGTTGGAGCATTAGTATTTGAATCCGTTGAAGTTGGTAAAATGGATGAATCCACCACTCGCAAATTTTTCACACCTCTCACCCTGTGTGAGAAAAAAGTTTGAACAATTTGTCATTCAGTATTTGACTTTAAAAGTGTAGAAGGTTAATACCACGGAAGTCCTTACTTTAGTTTAGAATCCACAACAGCCATAGGATCCTCAGACCGGCCCATAATGCATGTTCCGGTGTAATGGTAGTACAAAACTGTATTTTGAATGACAAGGCATTTCAAATAGTCGTCTGATCGGAATGGGAACTTGTTGCAAATTGGAGGTGCAGCACGAACGTATTCCAATTTTAGATTTTGATATGGCGTAGTTTCAACAACTTTAAATCCTAGTTTCACACCTACGAAAAAAAGAGATTGGTACAAATAAAATTGCTTCTTTGTAAGTTTGCGATCTACCAAGAAAATGACTTAATGAATGGTCCTTAACATTTTTTACAAGCTATGAAATCTAATCAATAAATGGTTAGCACTATTTTTTGGCACCATTGATACGTATTTCAGTGACACTTTACCTTTTATGTTCCGACCTGTCATTTTCAAGATAACTCATTGTTTATAACGAACCTTCGACAAAGACATCCACATCACTGGGAACAGTCAGGATTTTAGGATTTATAATGGCCAACTTGACGTCATCCGTTTCACCAGCTTTGTAAGCTGTTGTATTGAGTCTCACCCAGCCTCGTGATTTTGGTCGGGTTAAAGACACACCTATTGCTACCTTACATGAATCAAAAGCGAATCAGAAATATCACCGTAAATTAAAGAAATTGTGTAATTTCCTCGTAAACAATTACCTTTTTGTTGTCTTTACCCAGGGCGATATTGTTTACAAAAAGCAATTGAATATCTGGCCAGTTTCCTTGTCCTTCACTTTTAGCTCGAGACGATACAATGAAAGCTTGTGGTCCAAACATTTGAGTGAATATCCCACTTCTTGGACGTGTTTGAAATTTAATCAGCTCTGGTTGTATATGAGATTCTGATGTTAAAGAAAATAAGTCGCGTGCAGCACTCAGGTTAGTAGAAACGAAATCTAGTGGAAGAATTGGCTGTTCCATGAGTCCATTCCCGACGCCTGGCATATTCACAATTACGGGAATCTGCCAAACAATATTCGTCAGCTATAAGCATAATACTTAATGTAATTATTGCTTTAGTTTGAGTAGTCGTACACCGGCTTCCTTGAGCATTTCTTCAGGTCCTAAGCCTGACTTCATAAGAAGCAGTGGTGATAGGATAGCACCAGCGGAGACAATTACTTCCTTGGATGCATGCGCTATTTGTGGGATGCCGTGTCTTAAATATGTCACTCCGTAGGCTTCCTTCTTATCGTTGATTAATATCTTTTGTAGACAGAAATTCAGAAATATTGAAATACACATGTCTCAAGTTTACAACCTACTAAGCCAACTGACACACCTGCTGAACTTGAGAATATCTCAAAACTTTCAGTTTCGTATTTGGCTTAGCTTCAACTCCTTCGATGAATGAAGTGTAAGTGCTTTCTCGAACACTGTCTCTTACCGATACAGCCATTGGTGTAAATGCTGCAAAAAAAACAAATTTGTATATTTGCAATACTATTATGCATTTCCTACAGTGTCCTAGTATTTTCAATCCTAAGCAGAATTCAGTCATAATCAGAGCAAAAGCAAAGTGCATGTAATTTTGTATGTTATGTAATTTTGCACAAAGGGATAACGTAATAAAACCGGTGATTACATTCAGTTTGATATCCATTTGGATCTCCTACTGCAAATCCCAGCTCTTTCCCTGCTTGTAGCCAGGCACCAAGGAATGGTGGTAGTGCGGTTATTACATTCAAAGGCCCTCCAGTTGCATAGTATTCTTTAAAAAATGCAACTGAATTGAGTCCAATACAGAAATAATCTAATCTTCTAACATACATAATTGCTGCAATTACTCACGGTTTCTTTGGTCCTCATCGACCAACCATCCAACAAAGTTTTCAAACTTTTTAAACTGTTCCACAAGCTTCGAATAGCACCAAGAATCATCTTCGACAACCCTTGCGAAATAATCATAATCATGTGGCGATCCTCTGTTGTGAATATTTTCATTATGTGAACCCGAACCACCCATCATCTTTCCTTGTGACGTATTTGCATGCTGAGAAATTAATAAAGTCCAAGTATGACATTTTCATCTAATTACAATTAAACTATGAAACATACGCCTCCCGTTGATAAAGAAAAACTTTGCTGTTGAACAAATGGAAAGATGTAGTTGATTTCCGAGAAAGGATAAATCTGAGCTGCAAAAAATTGATTTCCGACAATTGGTGGTGGATTTCCTCCTGTTTCAAGAAGTAGGACAGAAAAGAAGTTTGATAATCTTCCGGCTACCAAACAACCTGCCGTACCACCACCAACTAAAAAGTGTAAAAATCAAAAAATTGATTATTATGCAAATAAATCAGGATTTGGATTTTAACTCACCAACAATAAAATCATATGTCTCAATTTTTGGAAGTGCTAAATCTGGAGCTAGTTCGTCCAGTGTTTTATATAAATCCTCTTGTCGATATTGATCCGTATACAGTTTTACCATTAGGCACAACTGCGCCTACCAAAAGATGGCCGAGTTTTGGCATTCTGTTTGTTTGATTAAAATTGAAGACGGCTTTCGAGTTTTATAAAAGTAGATGACAATAAAATAAAAATCTTGCTTTTAAGTTAAGAACTTGTTCATTACACACTTGTAAAATAAATAGCTGCAACAACGCTTGAATGGTGTGTCAAATGATTCACTGGAAGTTCAGGGTCGGCAGACAAAAATGTCGACCCAGAACGACATTGTATTCAAATTAGTTTAGAAACTGGCTTAATCAAAACAGAATGTATTCAGATGCTCGGTTAATATGTGGTAATTAATTACTATGCATGATTGTCTGTTATATCAACTCGGGTAAGTGGCAATGACTTTAAAGACGATGTCATGCATATTATACATATACCACTTTATTGGTTTCTGTAATACGAATGAATTATGGCAAATAATCAAAATATTTCAGGATGTTACGCAAAAACCAGATTTATTCGGGTAAAGGACAAAAATAATTCAACGCGTTAATTTTAGGATACATGTGTTCAAACAATATTTCACAGGAACCTTTTTGAGCCACAACCATTGTCGGGGCGTTAGTATTGGAATCCGTTGAAGTTGGTAAAATGGATGCATCTACTACTCTTAAATTTTGTATTCCTCGTACCCTGAGTGGTAATTTAATTATTGGAGCATAATCAATTTTAAAGTTAATGAAAAAGGAAATCCGTACTTTAGTTTAGAATCCACAACAGCCATAGGATCCTCAGACCGGCCCATAATGCATGTTCCTGTGTAGTGATAGTACAAAACTGTATTTTGAATGACAAGGCATTTCAAATAGTCGTCTGATCGGAAT
>JAAXNX010002711.1:0-12564 GCA_036491905.1 Folsomia manolachei
GAAATTGGTATGACTTCCTTCCATCCATCCACTTTTATGCCAAGTTGGTGTGTTTTGAGTTGATGAGTATTTCGGTGTCTTAGCTTCCCTCGTCCTTCAAAACTAAAATTCTGAATGGAGCCATGAGCGACTTCTATCCAGCCCGTGGTGTCTGAATTGTAGCCTGTCCCACTTCCCTTTTGCTGTTGCCGAAATACCTCCTCATTATTGGATATTATAGTGCAGAACCAGAGACGAGAGCCTGTTTCATTTTTTAGAGCAAATGGAACAAATGGAGCCCGGCGTTTGTCATTTTTTACTTCTTGATAGTCCTCTGTCCAATTCGAAGATACAGTCTTGTAAAGATTAAGAAGAGTGGAAGTTACACTGATTTCCATTACTGTTCTAGATGAGACCATAACTTCAAATTCTGGTGCTCTTGAGGGAAATTCACAGGAGGGGGAATAATCATCCAGCTGTCCAAGTAAATTCTTTTTCCATTGAATGTTGCATTTCCAAGGTTCAAGAAATGGCTCCCAACCGGATAAAGTTCGATTGTAGTAGTCCCCACTTAGTACGCAGTCAGCAATTGTCAGACTGCCGACACAATTTTGGAATAGTTCCAGCTGCTGAACGCTTATTTCCAGTACGGGAACATCAGAATCCTTACAATCGTCGATGACACACAATGACAAACAATTACATTTGACTTCAATGCCATGCAAGGCGACAGATGAATTGTTTCCTCCTCCTGCTCTTTCTTTCTCAGACGAATGAGCGGACTCAATTGATGCACCGGATTTAATGGAGAGGGAGGGGCCTCTAGAATACCTCTTTTCGTCGGTGGTAGTGGTCTGAGGTGGCCGTCCCGTTGTATTTGTTAAATAAAAAACGGCATCTTCGAGGCAACCATGAGTCTCTTCAAGAGCTTGAAGAGCGTCTTCACGTGCAAATCCCATTAAAACAAGTTGGTCAATTTCAAAAGTGGCAAAAGGTGCATGGGAAAATTCATCCTGGTCGAAATAAAAATATAATATTTAATTTAATTGCTATATATATATGGACATTTGGTTGTATTAACCAAGTTGTTTAGAATACGTACCATCCGGTCTGGAGGAAGCTCTGACGGCGTGGCTCCAACAACATTTGAAGACTTGAGAAAATGCAATTGTGCTTCTTTTGAAAATTTGTCCATGAGCCGCAAAAACATTTTCATATCATAATAAGAAAGTCGCAAATTCAAGTTTGGACTTTGAATTTTCAGAATTTTTCCAGATGTGGCAAGTGACAAAGTTGCATCTAAAATTCCTTTGGACTCTGATTCTGTTTGTCGAACAACATCAATCTGTATATTGGTTGGGTCAAGAATTGAAAGCGCCGTTTCTGATTCCAGTCCCAAAATACAGGAAAATAATTCACACTGAAGAATGTTACACGAAATTGGTCGTTCTAAGTGTGGGCGATATCCCAAGGCAGCAGAAGCCTGAAATTAAAGAGAATATCATAGTTTGGTAAAATAACAATCTATCACGGACAACGTATCAACGTATTAATTTAGGACAACGAAACACATACCTTCAAGATTAAGGCATTTGTATCCCAAATAAAGGCCTTTTCAACAGCGACCAATTCGCAATTCGAAATGTTAATTTTTAGTTCAAAAACCGAGTCAGGAACATCCAAGACGGGTGCTCGCCTAGTCACAATTCCAGTGGATACAGTTACCGGACTTGATAAGCCTCGAGACCTTTCTAGCAATGGTGAAGCATTTGTTATCCGACCCAGCAGAAGGGAGTCAACTTCAGAGATGGAAGCCATTCCAGACGGCTTTGGAATTTCTTGAACAAGAAAGTCTCTAACTTCCATCCACCAGTCAAGAATAACCATTAGACGCATATTGTTAAGGACAAGGGTCAAATTCGATCCTCGCTGTGTCATACGGTAATGAATTTCAGCTTGAAGTGGGACTTCCGATCGAAACGTGGATGAGCTACTAGCAGAAGCCTGAAATAAATAAAAAATGATTCAAATAAAACTAAGAAAGTGCTAAAACAAAACATTAACGACCCTCAATCGCGTACCATTGAAGAACCTGACGGTGGTGTGACACTCTGTTGTAGAATGTTGGTAAAGATGTTGAAGAATTCTGAAGATTCGGTGTCTTTATCATCCTTCTTATCTTCGAATCTCGAATCGCAGATAAGGATTTCTTGTGATGCCAAGTCTACATCTTTAGATCCGTCAGTGTTACTTTGAAAAGTGAACTTGGATTTTATGAAATCCACTCGGCCAAGTCGATCTCCAGTATGTTTCAAGACTTCCAACCTCACATTGACAAGGTCAAGCTGAATATTTAGATCAATCTTGGTATGGCCAAAACTCCCTCCACTCCCTCGCCTACCATTGCTGCTTCTACTGCTATTTAATTTTCCATGCTGGTAGGCTGGAATAACAGGATCTTCTCCCAGTCCAATATTTTCCCCTATATTGTGTGCTAATAACCCCCGAATAAGCTGTATCAAAAAATCACAAACGTTAGTCTTACTCAAAAGATGCGTAGGTTTATATTATTATATTAAACTAAAAAGTGTTACCTTGTACTTTTCAGGATTAATGGTGCAGTGCACCGTAGATAAGACCCCTTGAACCCTTGTAGCTGCAACAGAGTCTCCTAGCGTTCCCTCAAATACTCGACCAACTTTAAGATTTAGCTGGCATTGTTGCTGAAGAAAGGATGAAGATTCTTCCTGTGTCTTCATAACTGACCATCCTTTATGCAAATTCCATTGTTTTCTGTCCTGTGATTCTTCTCCACCTTTGGGTATAATTCTCGCGGCTCCCTTGCTTGGACTGAGTTCTCCCGAGTAGAGATCCATTTCAATCAAATCAATTGTAATGTAATTGATTACCACACCTTCAGACTCATCCACAAACTTATTCCTCACAGATAAATGACCTAAATCTGCAACTAACATCGTTTCAGACGTGGAACTATATGGCAGAAGAATCACTGGTGCTCCAGCCTGAATATCCAACATGACACGAGTGTTGTGTTCATGTGTTTCAACATCCGAGCCAGACACATTAGTTGCGTTCATGTCAGCAATCGAAGGCTGACCAAACAATGAATTCCACAATGTCATAAATTCAGTATAAAAACGATTTGTGTGAACCACAACAATAGAAGACATGGTAAGTCGAAATTTTCCTTCCAATCCGGTTCGGGCATAGTCAAAATCTAGAGCTTGATCCCCTTGAAATGCAAATTTCACCGGATAAAGACCAGAATATAGACTTGTATCTCGGATTTCTAGAGAGCCAAGGCGTCCTTCAACTCCAAAGTAGTTTTGACCCCGACTTTTGAGTTCACAAATTACATTGGTAACCTCCGCTTCCGCAAGATGTCCACGAGTTTTTGCCAATTTTAAATTCAAGGCTTTAACTTTGATAAAAGTTTCCGTATTTCGATCATCCATAGCCCCAGATTTGGAATGGTGGCTAGAGCTGCTACCCTTTAAATTATTGTGCGGTAGGTTTGACGAGCTGCTGTCACTGTTTATAAGCAATTCATTTCCAGATTCTACGTCATCATGCATGGTTGCTGCATCAGAGAAAAAACGACGAAGGCATGAAAAAGAGTCAGGAGTTAGAAGGACTTCTAGAGTATTAAAATCCACATCAACATGTTTATGATTCCCCCCATGGTCCGTCATAAACTTGGGTGATTTTGGATCAGTCATTGTTACCAAGATTTGAACAAGATTCTCAGAGTTTCTTCCTCTTTCTGGTCTTGGGGATGGTGGGGGTGTCACAGGACAGAATTCTTGTGTATGACCGTTGGACTGATTGGGTTTTGTCTTTAGGCTCGCTTTTCTTTTATTCCTAGCAGA
Organism: Folsomia manolachei; assembly: GCA_036491905.1. NCBI lineage: Eukaryota > Metazoa > Arthropoda > Collembola > Entomobryomorpha > Isotomidae > Folsomia > Folsomia manolachei. Next base: position 3,870 of record JAAXNX010002711.1, read on the forward strand.
GGATGTTGTTGGAGGTTGTGAGTTTTTTGAGTGGAAGTAGTGTCCTTTAAAAATTTCACTAGGATCTAGCTCTTCTGGTAGGGAACAGGATTCCGCTTTTGAAGAAGAAAACACCGTGTCAGTTGAACAGGTTGGAATTACAGACATTGGGCTAGATTTCCGCAAGTCGGGACAAGATGTGGAAAAACTGTCCCGTCTGGATAACATTGGTCTTGTCAAACTTATTCTTCCGTCATGCAGAAAACCTCGATCTTGACCTTCATTGTTTTTTGACATAGCCAACACACGCTTCCAAGAGTCTGGATCAGCATTGATATCTTCTAGCTTAAGAGCTTTGAGAGATATACTCATCTCTGTGACGTATCCCTTGCGATCACATTTAAAAAGAAGGTCTGAGCAAGAGAGGCACAGACTGGGATCATCTTCGAAATATTGGGTGCGAGAGTGATCTTCTGGCAGCACAAGCTCAACAATTAAGTCAGGTACTTCAAAACAAGCTAAAAAAGTGAATATAAATAAGTAGTTATTCATAAGCATCCTAACAAGTCTTTTTTTGTTTACTCACACAAGATTATGAGTGAATTGTCCTCCGATGATCTACTTGGACTTGGGAGTGGTGGTGCGGACGAGGAAGAGCCCCTTTTAAACTTCATTTTCTCCTTCTCCCAATGGACACGTCGCTCTTCCACGTTCACCTCACCAAAATCACTTTCACTAGCTGAAGCAACGTTACTAATGGAATCCAGCAGTTGAGAATATTGCTGAGGAGTTAGAGAAACTTTTAAGGAACTAATTACTCGGCCTTGAATTTCTAGTCGTGAGCCAGACGAAGAATAATTGTCCTCAAATGCTTGATAACCACCATCATATACATCATCACCACAAGGTCCACCTGTTTCACCCGTATATGAGACATTAAATTGAATAACCGTGTTGTGGAGAATAGGGGTGGCGGCTGAAGAATCACATCTGTCATAGAATAAAGAATAATAAATAAAGTTTGTAGTTTCTGTATTAACAAGTTATTCAATATCCAAATGGCTTACCGATACAAATCTTGGGCTCGCATTAATGTAGCAATATTGCTGCTGGGATTGGTTCTATATAATAAAATATAAAATGATGACAATTATATGGATAATTTGACTGGACTGGTAATGATAAAATGTTACGAACAATTTAAAGTTCTCCATCATCTTCCATCTCTGGCCCAGATTTAAAGAGTACAAACTGACATCTTGGATAAACACATTGTATCGTATAGATCCATCGTTTACGACAACTTTTGGGGTTCCAGGTGGAGAACTTTGATCGCCAAATCGTGGGGATGCCCTGTCATCAAGTTTGTCTTCGACTAGAAAGTTATTACTTCCAGCGATACTTATTTGTCCCAAATGTGCCACAAGAACTTCCGGACTTTCCCTGCTTCTTGGCAAGACAATAATTGGAGAGTCTAGGACTACGTCCAATTTTACACACGAGCGGCTTTCCCTGCCAAATTCTCTAGACTCCATAAAGCTTTCATCCAAGTCTAAATGATCCAAGGAGCCAAAGCTGCCAAATGGTGATCGGTATCCACAAGAATTAGTTTCCTGTCGCACAAAGCCTAAGGCAATTTGTGTTGCTGCAGATCTTAAAGAGGTTGCAAGAGGTGTCTGCAATTACAATATTAGTAACAATCAAGTTTTTCCACAAGTATATAATATGTAATGTTTAATGTAAAAAAAGAAAGTTACCTGGAATTGATTAATGCACTTCTTTAAGTCGAATAAAAACAGGGAACAGTGACTGTAAATGACAGAAGCCATTCGAAGAACAATTTTGGGCTCTGCGTCCTCGCCAGGCTTTTCGTAGTGAAAGCTTAGAGCTGACTCATTAATGTTCGGCTGCAGAGGAGGGAAACTTTCACCAATATCTGTTCCAAATGGATTATACGTGGAATCCACCAAAGGATCTTGCCCAACACTTAAAACCTACAAATTAAAAATGTGCTGTAACTAATATAATACAATGATGTCGTATTACAGTACAAATAACAAACCCGCTGGTGACGATGTCCTTCCGGTGTCAAATTTATCACTTGTAAACCACCCAGTGATCCATCCACGTTGAAAGTTGAATTGTCTACAATTGGTACATTGAAATAAAGCAGTTATATGTATAAATAAATAAACGAATTAATTTGAATACGAGTCAATGGCGGTAGCGATAAGTGACTTACGCAAATTACAATTGACTCTAGCATTAGAAGCCGTAGCAGTAGCAATTTTTCGAGCAACCTGTGTTCCATTTTTACCCACTACACCACGTAACAAGAGAACGTTCAACCGATGAAATTCAAAGTTTGCTTGAATTTTTCGTCCACTGCTTGTAGAAGCAATTATAGAGGAATCTGAATTTTTGGGCTGAACCTCGCTTGGTTGTGAACCAGTTGGGAGTATGTTGTGAAGAAATTGAATGATTTCTACCATGCTCTCTTGGTTAGCTGATGATTAAAATGAAAATGAATAAATTAAGTAAGTACTGGAGTTTGGAAATAAGACACCAAAACCAAAATGACTAACCAATAAAATCCAAGTTATTGAACTGAACAGTGATAACTGCCATATCCTCTTCCTTGCTTGCCAAAACGACGTCAATTACAATAAGAGCATCGGAATTCATGACAGGAGTCTGAGATCCAATCGAACTTAATAGCTTGCGTTTCTTGGACTGGAGGGAAGATACCAAAGCATCATGCAATTGCGACGGAATTTCCAACGAGGCTGCGCAAGGTCTTAAAGTTGACGAAGGCATTGGAGATGGTGGTGACACGGGAGACATGGGGGATGTGGGCTCGCTGTCCCTCAAACTTCCACTGATTGAATCCATACAAACATGCCGGTGTGATGCCAAAAGTAGTTGAAAATCAGGTCCAAAAGTTTGAACAGCATCGGCTAATAACAAACTTTGAATTACGAATGAAAATTCGGTATTGTCCTCTCGATGAGTTAAGACCGTTTTCGTCCCAACAATTTGAAGTTCCGCAATATTTCTTCCTCTTGATTGAAGATCCACCGACACAGAATGTATTGTAAATTCCGCAACAAAAAGTTTCCCGATACTCTTGTAACGGCTATTATCGCCGCCCAATGTCATGTCGTTTAATTTAAACTCCGATCTTTCTGCTTCAGGTAAGTTTGTTTGAGATCCAGATTGGAATGAAATGTCAAAAGATTCAGATAAATGAGTTTGGCGACGTGGTGGGTTGGAAAATGCATCTAAAACAGATCTTAGAGTCAACATTTTGGCCTCGTTTAAGTGAAACGTCAATTTAGGAAGAGTCCCAACAAGGGTGAGTGCCGGCCATAAGGGATCCTCACTATACACGAGGCTAAAAATTTTTTAAAAAATTAAGAAATTAACTATCATAATTTTCCCTAATTAAAACAAATAAATGTTTTAAAATAATCCCCACCGTCGTTCAAGTTGAAGATTTATAGAAAATCTATCCACCAAATGCATAAAAGATGTTCCTTTGAAATTACTATTCTTCCAAGTTGACTGTTCCTTTCCAGATTTTCCATCAAAAACTATTACTTGAACATCCGTAATTTCAAGTGAATATTTTTTATAAAATTTTGCATGAATTTCTTCCAGTGATCCACCAAATGATTCTATTCCTTTGTTATAACCACTGCCACCATTAGTGTGTAATTGTTCCGTTAGGTCTGCAACAGAATGTCTAGGGGAACTTAGAGGGGTTTCGGACATTTCTGGAGCAGGGGATGTACTCGGGGTGAGAAACTCTTCATTATCATCATCACTTATATCTTCACTTGGCTCTTTATCATCAGGAAGCATAACGGGACTCTGAATTTTGTCTTCAAATTCCAAGTTAGTGAATTTAAATCTCCCAAGATCAATGATTACGACCGACTCATGGGACTTCGAAGCATCTTTAGACTCATTCCCACTGGTTGGTTGGTGAGACAGGAGTCTGCTTGGTCTCCAATTTTCCTTTAATTCTGTTCGTTTTTGTTGTTCTTGGCCCAAAGAGATTGTGCGAGACACGCCACCTTTACGATCTTTAGTATGACTCGTTGCATATCCGTAAATGGTAATTTGCGGGGCAAAAATATCCATGTAAATTTCCCAAGATGACCTTACATCATCCACATTGGATTCAGCCACCCTGGAGTGCACAAGTCGTTCCCAATAAACTTGAAGTTCTTCTTTTGTCTTTTGTTTCATTGCTTCGTAACCATTGTATGGGATTTCCAAATAATCTGTACAATACACAAAAAATACATTTAACATCTTCGTGCGGTACTGTTAATTTTTTTAAACTAGGTAAAAATACCTTCTTCACTTCTAACAGAAAAGAATCTGCCAACTTCATCCCAAGTTGAGGGATACAAAACTAGGTCCATTGGCTTTGTGGAAACAGTGACACGGTGACCGGCCTTTTTATGGGGGTTCATTTCATATACAAGGTTAAACAAAGGATCTGCAGAAGCTTTTGCAAAATATGGGGAAGGGGCTGAATGTGGGGCCAAAATGCAAGACTTTGTTACAGAATCCTTCAGTATCAAAGAGGAAAGACGCATTTGGAATTTGTGTGAACCAGAGCGAGGTTTCAGAGATAGTTCGACAGCTACTCCGCTAAAGTTGAGATCTGCAATCGTACATTATTATTTTTAATTCCAATTTAAAGAAATACAAATGAAAACTGATTATAGTAGTTCTCTTCTCCTTTTACCTAAAAATGCCCCCTTTTGCTTGTTCAACAGAACAGATCCTTGATTTAATGTGAAATTAAACCGAGCTAGCAAGGCATCTCTACCAAATGCTCTCATTTCTCCCAATATTGCTTCGTCGAAATCCGTTTCACTCCTACTCTTATCCATTAAAGTAGTGGAACTGCTATCCTGTGAGAGAGAAGTAATACTTGATGAAGGGGATTCCCACACCTCTGGCGTCGCTATTTGTTGTGGCGTTGACCCTGAGCTCCAGGATGGAAAGAACCAAGCCAAAATGCCAGAATTAGTTGTAACCGGTTTAGTTCCATCTTCCATAGTTTTATTGTTGCAAGTGTCTGAAGACGCTTGAATTGGCTGGGTAATTACAGGGACCATTGCAGTCGTATTTGAATGAATTTGACTACTTTTTGAAAAATCCGAAGATTTGCACAATTGTTCAATTCGCCTCATGGCAATTTGTCTAAGTATAACAATGTCATCGTAATGAAGCTCCAATTCCATTCGATCTATTTATAAAAGGCAAAAGGCATGTCAAACACTAAATATGATGTAGAAATTCTTTAATATTAATACCTTTTAATTTCCTGGCGTCGCTTGACAAGACTTCTTCAGCCAAGTGCTGTTGATAGGCTACAACATAATCACAGTTATCCCTTGCTCGATACAGCATTTCTTCCCATGTTTTTAACTTTTTCCTTCTTTTAAATCCTCGTAAAGACAATATTGCTTGTGTTGCATAGATCCACCATTCCTTAGCATTGCCTGTAAAAGCTTTGTGATAAGGTCTGTAGTGTCTGAGGCGACAATTTCTGTCCAATTTTCTCAAAGACTTGTAGAGTCGGAAAGAATATTTGTATTGAGAATCTGACAGTTGTAGTGGAACTTTTTCCAATGTTAGATGAACATCAAATCTTGGTCTTGACAAACTTGCAAGAGGATGAGTTGAGTTATTTTTTGTCACTCTTGCCTCCGCAGATACGGGGAGCAGAACATAAATATGACTTGGCAGCAGCTTACACATTGCGATCTGTAAGAAATAAGCATTCTATTGTATTTCAAAAATTTTTCATACTCACTTTAATACACTACCTTAAGATCCTCCAGTTGTAGACAACTGAGCTTTTCCGCCTTTGTATCACAGTAAACTCCGAATTTACTCATTTTTAACGTTTTGAAAGAACTATCGGATAGATTTGTGGATGAGGATGACAACGGATTCCACTTGGGATCACAGCTTTGTACATTTAAACTTTGTAGGGTAACACCAAACGCGACTAGACGATGTGACTTTTCATTCTCGTACTCGAAACGAATATGAACATTGGTAACATTCAGCTAATTCGGGAACAAAAACCAATAACCGATTAATTTAGCACCACGTCAGTGATAAAATATGAATTTTCCAATGTAAACATTGACATGTATGACCTACCTGTAAATTCTCCACAACCTTTGTGACAATAGAAGCACCAATCCGCATGGATGAGACATACAACGAGGAATAATACGAAGAACTATTGGACTGTTGTTGAAGATCAAATTGCGCCTTCCATCGACCCTCGTGTGCGTCAAGGGCACTCATTTTTGACTCATGTGACAGGCCCTCTTCTTCCAAAGGATCCAACTGTAATTACCAACAATTCATTTCGTTTTACTAAAACCCGTTAAACATTATTTAAGTGATAATCACTAATGATTATTGGTTATAGAGTAATACAAACCTCCTCCAAATTAACAGGTCCTGCCACCAGACACACATCCTCAATCGTGATAAGCACCGGCTCATTTCGAAAGTATTTTAAAATATTAAATTCAATCTTGATCCTCCCCACAACTCCAGACTTGACTTCAACAGGTAGGCCCCAATTTCGGAAAATATTCTTCTTGAGTGGCACATTCTCTAGTTCCAGTTCTCCTGAAACAATCAAACCCACAACAAATGATAACTTGAATGAAGATAACCTTCTAAAACCAAACCTATTGCAAAGGTCATCCTGTCATCATCACATACCTTTACTGAGAGCAAGTGACAATTGCTGGGAATTCAGATTTTCTACGTAGTGTCCCAAATAGTTGTTGATATACCAGGAGATGAATGTCTCCCACATTTTACAAAATAGTTAAATAACAAAACAAATTATCACAGGGACTAAAATTTTGATTTATCACAAAAAATAAATTTCCACTTTTTTGAGATTTCTTCAAATGAGCTTTGTTAGCGGGGAGCAGTTTTCAATGAGACAAATCTTGTCTGTGGTATTTGAGTAATGGAACAAAAAAGAAAGTAATTGCATAAAAATTAAGTTTTGAAGAATGTCAAAGGTTTAATAAATTAATAATGGGTAGTCAATTTTGATGAATGTATGGATGGATTGCATATCTGTTGGGGTTCAGCATGTCTCTTTTCACGATATGGTCTTATCTGGTGATGATGCATCGTAAATATTGTAAGCAACTTTTGCATGAATTTGTACATCAAAAAGTAAAACATCTTTTTTCCATGTCAAATAGTGTCCAACCAAATAAAATATTATGCGTTTCATTAGTTTATATGTGGAAGTTGTCAATTCGCAATTTGGTACAGAAGTTCATTCAGAGCAACAGGTTAGCTTGCGACATTTAATTAATGTGCTTTTATTTTCTTGTGGTTAATGCAAGTATTGCATTAAGTTAGTCTGGTTAAGATGAAGACACATTTTCTGGAACACTTTGCATAATGATGAAGTAATGTTGAGATTGTGAAGGAAGTTGTGAAATAACGTTGTGACCACAGCTTCCACGATAGATTTGTATTTCCACGCAATAAATGTCATCATCTTTAGTTTTGCGATTAGCAACTTGTCATATTTGCCTGCGCCGAGAATTAATAAGTGGTTCTTAATTTAGACCTTTTCTTTTCAATTTGCCAAGTTTTTACTCCTGCGCCGAGACGTTTTCCGATGTGAAATGCATAAGGACACGGAAACTTAGTTTCTAAGTTTAATAGAAGACATCGATTAGGCCAAAGTTTCCATATCATAACCTTAAACTAATTGTGGTCCGGATGGTTATGCTGTGGTTACTCAACAATTTGGATCAAGAGCACGGTTTGCAAAATTAAAAAAATAGTCATTCTCATGCAAGAATCAACTCATTTGTTGACCAATCTTTTTGCAATGTGTGTATTCTACGAATTTAGAACTCTGCAAAAGCACGGTTCATGAAATAAGTACGAGGGCAACTGTACGATTGTTTTACTCAATCAAAGAGGAGGCCAAGTGAGACTTCGTCAGAGATGCAAATGGAGTCAATACTGGAAAATATTGTTATTATCAAAAAGATTAGGCCAAAGTTTCCATATCATAACCTTAAACTAATTGTGGTCCGGATGGTTATGCTGTGGTTACTCAACAATTTGGATCAAGAGCACGGTTTGCAAAATTAAAAAAAATAGTCATTTTCATGCAAGAATCAACTCATTTGTTGACCAATCTTTTTGCAATGTGTGTATTCAACGAATTTAGAGCTCTGCAAAAAGCACGGTTCATGAAATAAGTACGAGGGCAACTGTACGATTGTTTTACTCAATCAAAGAGGAGGCCAAGTGAGACTTCGTCAGAGATGCAAATGGAGTCAATACTGGAAGACATTGTTATTATCAAAAATGGAGACAAATCATTACACGGAGGTCTGCGTAAGAGTTCTCATTCTGGAGTTGATGATACACTAACAATACCAGAAGAACATTTCGAAATGGCCAGTCTAGAAAAAGTTTCAGCTCAATCTCATTTTTGCAGGATTTGTCACGAAGGTATTCCAGCTTGAGATTATCCTTTCCTTAAATATCTATCAGTTCTGTTTGTAACTCCAGATGCAAAGATACGAAGCCAGTTCGGATTCTGTGATAAACTAATCTCTCCATGCAAATGTACGGGGACTTTAGCCAAAATTCATCAATCCTGTTTAGAGCAGTG
>JAAXNX010002712.1:0-12554 GCA_036491905.1 Folsomia manolachei
TTGGCAGTGTTGTCCCAGTAAGATTCGCCGCAATCCAGGACAAAGTACTCGTAGAGATCCTTGCAAACAAACTGCGAGAACAACACAGGATGGGACACGCCGTTGGGAGATTTGTTTTAATGCTCGAGTCTTCAACAGTTTATCCAAATCCGGGACTGACATTCTTCTAGTTTGAGATATTACCTTAAAGTTTAGTATAATTCTCAATTTAAGCAAAACTAAGTTCAAACACTTTTTAAGGGAACAAACCACAGTGTTGTCTGCCGATCCACTGCCAAGTTGTGACCATAATTGATGGAAACACGTTTTTATTTCCGTCGAGAATTCAACCCCTTTGTATCCCGGGCCTACTGTAAGTCCACTACCAAACCATTTGGTTGCGGAGTCGTCTATGGACTATAATGCATTCGAACCAATGAAATTTGCAGACGGCAACGAAATTGTTTAGAAGCTCAACAAAAAATAACCTGCTCTTTAATCCTTTCCCGAGTTTTCATTCCTGTTAAAGAAACGAATTTAGTTTCATGACTGAAGGAACAAGTTAACAAAATAATTAAATGAGAATAAATTTGTCGATTGTGGCTTTTGTGGACTGTGGCTGTAGCTCTTGTGGATTGTGGCTCAACGGGATTCTATTGAACTGACAAAAAACATTAAAAAAATATTTTCTAGCTGGACTATCTTCCTGATTTTCACGTTCAATTAAACACAGATAATAACCGAAGCATTAATTTGGTCGGAGTCCATTATATTTGACGTGGAGAGAAATTTGTTGAGTTTCTCAGTAAAGTTGACAATACCATCAATGAATGTGTATACTTGGTAATTAACATTTTTTGAGGTACTTCCTCAATATTTCTGTAACAATTCCTGTTTGGCATAAATTAAAGTCTAAAATTATGCCTCCAGTAACTGTGCCTTTTTTGTACATATAAAAATCATCTTCTGCTCAAAGTAAGATGAATTCTAATGCAGAAACTACCACCAGCGTGCTTATTAAAAAATCCCTAAAAATTTTGGCCTCTTGTCGAAAAAAAATTATGCTCTCAATTCCATGGACAATGGGTTAATAAATGAATTAAATGAGGACAATTGACACTCATTGATGCATGCTTTTCTGCGTTGACGCCATTCTGGTGTTCAGTTGCAATTCAAAAACTTTAATCGACTGAGCACAACCATTTCGGAATTAAAATCAGAACTTGTTAATACGTAAACGATGAGTTATTAATTTAGTTAGTTAAGCACGGACTCGCTTTTACTCCTTCGGTTGAAAGATAAAAAATGCAAACAATCAACAACATGCAACAAAGCGAGTCTGGATGAATTTGTATATTATAATATTTATAATTAGAAATTTATATCCCGCAGTATTTCAGACACAGCCTGAAATTGTCGTTGTGACCAATAAGCATTGTGCACAGATTCGAGACAAAATGAATCGGATTTGTTTAATAATTTTAGCTAATACATTTTTACCCTATTGGTATCGTGTTTCCTTTATTTCTCAATTATGCTAACTGCATTACTGGCCCAGAAGACTAATCCAAAATCTTCAAAAATTATTTCCAATCGTGAGACTCACCAGCCTTGAAATCAGTCTAAAATAAGGAACAAAACAGCCACACTCAAAAACAGTTAGAATGCTGCAGATCCATCGGAGACTGGGTTAATTTGTGAATTAAAATCACTACAAATTGTCAACCTAAAATGGTTCAAAATTGTGAATAACTGCAGTGAATACAATTGAAAGTGATAAACTGCAGGCATGCACAACAGACTTTCTTTTGTTTATGAAACCAGTGTTGAATGTTTATAAAACATGAAGTCACGGTTTACAAAAACATAAAAAAGGTCGCATTGTTCTTGACATTGGATGCATTTCAGTGCAGGTGGCTAATTCATCCATTCGTACCACTGAGCTTGGTCAGACGGGTTGATAAAGGCTGACCGAGTAATGTGAAGCCTGTTATTTATATTTGTGGGTTAACGATTTGCTTAAAATTATTTTACAGCATGAAAGTTTATCAAATTTCAAACGGAGAGCGTTAAAGAATAAAAATAGTTCTGTAATAGGATCTTTAGATTTGGCCATAAGCAGTGTTAAGGTAGTTTAGTTTATTAATTACTCCCTCAAATTTACTAGTGATGTAGCGAGTGATCCAAAACACGCCTTATACAGCAGTTGCTAGTTTTCCAACGCGGATATTTTGCAGTGCACACCTTGCCAACAAACAAAAAAAAGGAACAAGACCCAGTTTATGCTGCTCCTACATTTTGGCAGGCTCCCGTAATTCGCCGGTGGAGATATGTTTTTCTTCCCGAATTCCAAACTATGTTTCCGAAATCCTTGGTTGAATGTTGTATCTGGACCTGAAGAGTCAGTCGGTCGAGGTATTTTGTTTACTATCACAAGCACTTGAACTTTTGTCTTGGTTTTAATTGCGAAGTAAGTAAAGTATTAATTAGTATGCTCCGGTTTGGCCAAGTATTTGAAAACCACGGAAAAATAAGTGCACCACAAACTATGCCCGTTACCAATTGATTTTTATGCCTAAAAATAAAGCACTCAAGTCAGCCTTTCAAATATGTTTAACCACAGCTAACTGCATTTTAAATCCTCTCTTGTAAAAGATCTAGCAAAATTATTATGTCATAATGCATAATCATGTGTCTTGCTAAAACTCGGAAATTTCACGTAAACAGGTTTAGCTCTAAAACAAAAGGTTATTTATTTATTAACTTAAAATCTAGAAATATTTGGATCAAAAGTAGTAACCGAGTACATAATTTGAACAGCAAGAGAATGCATGTAGAAACACAACTGTAAATAAAAATAAGAAATGCAAAACAAAATTAATTTCAAAGAATCTGCGGCATGACACTATTTCATCAAGTATTGCCTCAAGTTACAAGAAAAAAAGAATTAGCCTTCATTCCAAAATGTTTCACTTATCCACCTAAATTACAATAGTTCCCTAACTAGTAAGAAAATAGGGATTAGAATGTTTAATCTTAAACCGTTCAAACACCCCGGAATCCCTGGCGAATCTTAAATCTCTCCTTAAAACCTCCCAAGATGGGACAATTGACTCCGGATACTTGCCTGGGATCAGGTTCTTTAATTTCTTTGAATAAAACACATTTTTATTCCCCTCCTTAAACGCGGCATAGAAAGGAAACTCCTGATCCCTTAAATGCAACAAGACAGCGTCCTTACTCGTCGCAAATTTCACTAACTGAATCATTTCATCCTTGCTATCCATCGCGTTCCATTTCTCTAGAAACTCGGTGGACTCCATGACCTTAACTGCTACACCAAACTCTCTCGCCAACGTTTCAAACTCGCGTTCGTCACCTGCAAAGCAAACCATTTTAGTAAATTTGGCCTCATAAAATATAGCAAGTTTCCTTAAAATTCTTTTAAAACCCACCCAAATGCGGATTAAGCACATTAAACATCTCATATCCTGCGCCTTCATTGAAAAACAGTTCCACACTGAGTGCCGCGCATTGATCCACTGCCATCAAACTTAGCGGGACACTTGCGCCATGCATCCTTCCCGTATAGAGATACGCGAGAAAGCGCATCATCAGGAAACTTTCCATCTGCACATTTCCACCCCGGACCGAATCTCCACCCAACTGCGGTAGTCTGAAGACTTTAATCGGAACTCCAACCTCAACCGCTTGTTCCGCTAACCGATCACAAATCAGTTTTGAAATCGAATACGCAGAATTCGGGAACCGGGCAACTTCCTCCTCCGCGGGCCAGGACTCCCAAAAATGTCCCGCGGAATCCAGCCTTGTCTCTGCCGCGAAGGTAGACGCGTGATAAACATATTTCAGCTTCTTCCCATCCACCGCGAATTGCAACACGTTTCTCATCCCGGTCACGTTGTTTATTCGGGAACTCTTCGGATCCTCACTAGCGCGGTAGATTTCTTCAAACGCGACTTTTACCGAGAGATTCACAACAACATCAATTTCTCCCGCGAGCGCGCGATAAATAGGGTCCACCAGTCCGAAAAGAGGTTCCTTCACGTCGCCCACGAGACATTCTACCCGGGTCATGTCAGCCTCTGAGGGCAGAAGTCCTTTCTTCTCATAAACCCGGCGCCATCTCTCGGTCGGACTAATCATAGGATTGGCTTGCATCAGGCAGACTACCCGGGTAATGTGGGGCCTTGCTAGTAACTCCCTCACGACATATGGTCCTAAAGTGCCCGTACTTCCGAGAACTAGGACGCTCTTAATCGCCGTGATTGGCCGGACCAGACTCGTTTTTAGCGCGGCATCTACTGTGATTGAGGCCGGAAGTTTCGCATCCATGGCCACCAGTGCCTTCAGTTCTTCTGGAGATGGCGGTGGGAGCTCCTCCCGTCCCGAGATGAGTTCCACTAGCCGATCTCCCAACTGCGCCACGGTTTTACAGTCTTTCACCGCGTTAATTGAAATTTTAACGCGTTTTCCAACACTCGCTTGGAGCCCATTCTTCATCTCAACCATCATCAAAGAGTCCATGCCCAGATCCTGGAAGGCGACGTGATCCCCGATTTCCTCATTTCGATCCAATTTCAGCGTTAAGCGAATCAATCTCTTTAGAAACTTGCGCAGCACTCCAACCTTCTCCTCTCTCCCGCCCTCCGCCGAAGTGGCGTCATACTCTCGCCAAAACTCGTCGCCATCAATTTCCATCCCACCGGGCCCAGAATCCTCCTCGAAATCCGCCAACAGTCCCTTACAACTCGGAAGAACCGCCTTATACCCGGGTAGATCTGACTCATGCGCCATTAACTGGTGTCTGGCATGACAAGTGAGCGCATGTCCTAGTGCCGCGGTGCCTTGATGTATACTTAGTGGTTTATTCAGGGCCACATTCAAATGCGCCGCGAGCCCAACCCCGCCCCACTGTCCCCAATTGATGCAAGTCGCGGGAAGTCCAAGGCTCACCCGATATCCCGCGAGAGAGTCCAAGTACTGATTTCCAGCCACATAATTACTCTGCGCAACCGCGCCCACGGTCGCCGTCATACTTGAGAACAGCACGAAATGCTCCAGTGGCGTGGGAAGAGACAAACTTATCTCATGCAGATTCCAGGCTCCGTCCACCTTCGCTTTAAAAACAGCCTTATACTTCTCCCAGCTCTGATTCTCATACGTTCCGTCATCCAATATTCCCGCGGCAGTGCATAATTCCTCTTAATGGTGGCAGGTTTCCCGCTCTAAACTCATTTAACAGCTCTTCCACCTCTTTCCTGTTCCCAATATCTAACGCTCTCGTCTCCACTCTTATACTAGCCTCTCTCAACTTCTTCACCTTCTCTGCGACTTCACCGCTCGGTTCCTTTCTTCCTAGGAGTAGCAGCGTATCCGCGCCCTGACCTGCCATCCATTGCGCCACTTCTAACCCAATCCCACCCAGCCCTCCGGTGATCACATAGGTCGAAGCAGGATTCAGTAGTTTCGCCACTTGGCCGCCATCTCCCAGTTCCGGCATTTTAAGCACAATCTTCCCAACATGCTTAACCTTCTCCATGTACTCCAGCGCCTCTCTTATCTCTCCCGCGTCAAACCTCGTATAAGGTAACGGACTCGGACGATCCTCCTTCCTTCTGAGCAACTGTCCTTGCAAATATACCGCCAACTCGTTCAGCTTCTCATCGGACAACGTGCTAACATCCACAACTTCATAGAAAACATCGGGCCTTCTTTTCGCAACATCCTCCTTACTCCAAATATTCATTTTACTCATTTCCACGAAACGCGCCCCCTTCTCACACAGGTTAAGCGTGGCCTCCTTGAATCCCGGCGAGGTGAGCGAGTTCATCACCACGGTCACACCGCGGCCACCCAGCGCCCTGCGGATGTCTGCCTCATACTCCGTCGTCCTCGAATTAAAGACATGTTCTACTCCATACTGATCCCTTAAATAGCTTCGTTTCCTCTCATTTCCCGCCGTTACGACCACAGTAGCTCCTAATCTCCTCGCAATTTGTATCCCAATCAATCCAACGCCACCCGAGGCTGTATGAATGAGCACAACATCATCCTTCGTTGCCTTGGCAACATCCACGAGACACGTCGCCACCGTGAGGAGACCCATTGGAAAAGTTGCTGCCTCAGAGAAAGTGATATCATCCGGAATAACGAGGGTTCTATGATCCGGAGAAATTATGTGGGAAGGCATCGCAGGTCCGGATCTTCTCACAATGACAACGCGGTCACCAACTTTCCTCTGACATCCTGCTCCAACCGCGGTCACAACTCCGGCAATATCTACACCGAGATAGTTATACTTTTCGAAGACAGGATCCGGTTTGGTTACCATGAGAACGTCCAAGAAATTTAGAGCGTAGGCTTTCACCTCAACCTCACACTCTAACGGGGCTACCTCCTCTCTTTCACAGGGGACAAAGGTCAAATCCTGGATTAAGTGGGAGGCCGGCAAGCTGAGACGGTAGCGGGGTGTGGAAGGAATTGGAAGTGGGGCAGATTTAACTTTATAAGAACGGAGGCGCGGTGTGAGTCGGGAGGAGGAGCGATAACTCACGAGGACATCGACATCTAGCGAGTAAAGTTCCGGCCAGGCGGAGATATCCGTGTCAGAAGAAGGATCAAGGTCCACAATTTTGCAGGTTAGATCCATGTTTTCATTCGCTAGGACTTGAAGCATCCCAATAAGTGGGGACGCCTTGGGTGGGAGGAGTCCGTAGTCGGCGGGACCGGTACTTAGGCAGCCTCTGGTTAGTGCTAGGACACGACAAGGATCCCGGAGTTGTGCGAGATATTTGGAGATGTAGAGGAAGGGTTGGCAAACTTGGGAGGTGGAGAGGGCAGGATATAGTCCCCAGGCGTAAATTAGACCGCGAATTTTGAGGTTTTCATCCGTAAAGGCAGCCTTGAGTAGGGAGACGATCTTATCTTCCATGGCTTGGGAGGAGGACGGTAACTGGGGTGGGGTTATCTTGATTATGTTGGCGTTTTCTCCGGATAACCGTTCTTCTAGTGGAGAGATGGTTTTGTCCCCAAAAATGATCCAAGTGTTATCCAAAGACTTAGCAGAGAATGCTTGCTTAGCCTTCTTAGCAATTATGAGCGCATTGGCTCCAGCATAGCTGGAAATGGCTTCAGATTCAAATCCATTCTGTCCTAGCAGCGTTTTCCATCCAGTCACACCCAGCTCACAATGCCATGGTCTGATCTCCTCATCCTGGAACTTCCAGAAGCCTTCTAAACCCCCGAAAAGCAGCTTCACGGCCCGGGTAGGTTCCACCAGCTCCGTTATCAGAAGATAACCTCCGGGTCTTAGTAACTTCCTTAGATTCTTGACAACAATGTCCAAGCGACTTGTCGCATGCAGTACCCAAGACGCGACGATGACATCATAACTCCCTGGAACGAAACCCTGGTCCGCGGGCTCCTTCTCTACGTCAAGGACACTAAACTCTGCGCCAACCCCGGATTCCACCAAGAGTTCCTCCCCTTTGGCCAAGAAAGCTGGAGATAGATCCGTGTAAGTATAGTGGAAATGGGAGCCTCCCGTCGAAGTCATGGCGGGTAAAAGGTGCTGTGTCTCGGAACCCACACCGGCTCCGACTTCCAGCACGCGGACCACTGATTTTGTTCCTTGGGATGCCAACGACGTTAAAATTCCCGCTTCAACCTCGTTCAAAATGTACCTCTGATTCGCGAAGAGACTCTCGGTGTAGCAAATTTCCGCGGGACCTTTATCTTGAGTGGCGCCACCTTCTGGAAAAAGGAGTGGAAGTGCGGACACAGAGCCGGACAATATTTTAGCCAGAACTTCCCAAACTCCTTGCGTGGATTTGAGCTCCTTAAGCCCCACACTTCCCGCTGAAATTGACGCAGAAACCGAGGTAATTTGAGACTTGATGGCATCCAATCCCGGCCACTGCTTGGCCAGAGTAAAGCTCAGCTCTGGACTTGTCTCCTTTCCTTGCAGTGTCAGCCATCCATCTCTTCCCAGTTCTAGGAGGATATACCTCAAAAATTTGGATAGAACCGGTATCACCCCAATTTCTTCTCCAACCTTTGGCCAAGTGAAGCTCTTGTTTTCATCTAACCCCAGTTCCTTACACGCCTTAAGCATATAAAGTCCTGCAACCGCATTAAATCTTGAGTGAAAC
This sequence comes from Folsomia manolachei, assembly GCA_036491905.1. Taxonomy (NCBI): domain Eukaryota; kingdom Metazoa; phylum Arthropoda; class Collembola; order Entomobryomorpha; family Isotomidae; genus Folsomia; species Folsomia manolachei. The sequence goes on from JAAXNX010002712.1 coordinate 8,151, forward strand.
TGGGCCTCCTCCTCACTAAAACTGACATCTCCTCGCTCCATAACTTGCTTCAGATCCAATCCTCCCAGCTCCGGAACTCTTCTTTCCTCCCCTCCTAACCTTTCTCGCCACGTCATCTCCGCCAAATTTGGATACGGATTCTTCTGGGAGTCAATAAGACTCAGAATATTGGCCAAAGTAGTTTCCATAAATTCCGTGCCCAGCATGGAAACCAATCTCGAGCCATCCTCGGCATAAAGATGAGCCTCATTTCCAGACCCACTATGTTTCACATGGATCCAGCCACTGCTTGGAATCTTCTCCGCCGAATTGGCGCCCCACCACGTGAAATTCTCCACTGAAACCGGAACAACCAGCCTTTTTCTGACTTGGGTATCGTGGAGCAAGCCTAAAGCCATGATTTGTGTCTGCAACATCGGATCCGTGACCCAAGGATGGATAATGAAGCGCGCGTGATCCTCCGCAGTCTCATGACTCTTGAATGGAAACAACCACTCCCCGCCATCTGCCGGGTTTTTGCAGCCCGGACTCACAGTTCTGCAGCTCGGACCAAAATTGAAGCCAAACTCTTCCAACTCTCGATAGTCAAAGTTTTCTCGGACCAGTTCCGTGCAGCGGGCTTTAATAGATGTAAACTCCTCCGAAGCAATGACACTTGGTGGCGGTGGGTTCGCGGAGAAAGCGGCGCTAGCATTGCGTACCCATTTATAGGAGCCATCTTCCAAGTAAATTCTTGTGTAAATTGTAGCGACCGGATCAGGTCCCGTGGCCTTGTCTACGACAACTTGAAACTCTGTCGGGGTCAGCTCACTAAGCACGATGGGAGAATGAATGGAGAAGCCGCGGACACATAAAGGACTTCCTGGGGCGGTGTAGGAGCCTCCCAGACTTGCCGCGTACCCCGCGGTTAGACACATGTCAATGTAGCCGACACAGGGAAAGATTATTTTGTCCCCGAGGGCGTGATCTTTCAGGAATGGGAGTCGTTGGACATTAACGGAAGAGCGGAATATGGAAAGGGCACTTGGATTTGGGAGGAGTCCACCCACCAGTGGGTGGAACGGGGTGGAGCCCTCTTCCTTAATGGACATCCAGTAAGGAGTCTCCTCAAAGTGGTAGCCTGGGAGGAGCGAGGGAATCCGGATAGCGGAGGAATATCGGTGGAAATCCGGCCAAGAAATGAGTACTCCGAGTCCGTACAGGGTTCCGAGCGACGTTAGCGAGGTAGTCCAGGCGGATGTGGAGCGACGCAGAGCGGGAAGTGCGATGACATCGGCAATCTAGAAATTTGCCAATTTTAATTAAAAACTCCCGCTTACTTTTCAATATTACACTGCCAATATTAAGGTTACCTCATCCACATTTGTGCTCAGCAGCGCGGATAAGACTGGATGAGGTCCTAATTCCAAAAAAGTGCCGCATCCTTCTCTCACAACCGTGTGGGACGCCTCCAACCATCTCACCCGCTCCCGGGTATGTCTCACCCAGTAATCCACCCCCAACTGGGTCACCACTCCGCCATCCACGGCCGAAATAAAGGTTGGTGCTCCATCTCCCGTTACCTTGGGAAAGTTCATACTTCCCGCCATCTCCGCATAGGGTTTTAACATCTGATCCATCTCGCGGGAGTGGAAAGCATGTCCCGAATCCAGGACATGGGTTCGAACCTCGTTATTCTTGCAGTAGGCCTTGAATTCCTCAACGGTTTCAGTGGGGCCACTAAGAACCGTTTGAGAATCCGAATTGACCGCGGCGACGTCCAACCATTTTTTTGTTTCAGGAGGAAAAGCGCGGTCCAAACAGGTCAGTGTTGCTTCCAGTCCTGCTCCAACGACGACCATGGAACTTGGTTTTAGCGCGGAAATCAGCTTGGAGCGGGCCACCACCAGAGTTAGAGCATCCCGTGGAGAAATCAAGTTTGCAGCCACTGCGGCCGCAAATTCACCCAAAGAATGGCCCAGGACACAAGACGCAGTCAGACCCCAACTGGTCCAGAGCCTTAAGAGACAGAATTCCAGGACAAAAATAGCTGTTTGCGAGTAGAGCGAGGATTTTAGCATCTTCTCAGAGTCTGGACCCCACATCACCTCTTTTAGAGAAACTAAACCATGCTCCTTCTCCAGGATTGAGGATGCCCAGTCGAAATTGGAACGGAACACGAGATTCTGGGAATAAAGGTCGGCCCCCATTCCAGGATATTGGGAGCCTTGTCCTGAACAAAATACACACAGATTAAAAACATGTCACGTGACTCCATCTAGCGGATAATTCAAAGTCTCTGCTAAACTCACCCGTAAACAGGAAGCAAAGCTGCGGAACCTGGTTTGGAAGTGGTTTGGCCTTCAAGCCTTCCATTCCTTTGAGTAGCGCTTCCTTTGTTGAACCCACAACCACTGCGCGGAGTCCCATATGCGGTCTTGCGGTGTGGTTACTGAATTCCAGGTCATTCAAGGAAACTCCTTCCGGTTCTTGAAGTAGTTTCGAGTAACCTTCCACCTGGATCCGGAAAGCTTCTTCGGACTTCGCAGAAAAAGTTAGGATCCTCTCTTCTCGGGAATCTCGCTCTTTTTCAAATAAATCCCGGGCCGGAAGGAAATTTTGTAGTGGCGGCTCCTGAACTATGACATGCGCCTGGGCTCCCGTGATTCCGAAAGAGTTCACTCCTGCAATTCGGGGTTTTCCGGAGACTCTCCGTTTCCAGGGGAGGGGTGAGAGGGGCAACTGGGCAGGAATGGAGTCCAGATTGATGTCGGGGTTTATCTTTTTTAGGTGAAGATGCTGCGGAATGAGCTCATGCGCCATTGAGAGGACGCTCTTTTGTATTCCGGCGATACCACAGACGCTCTCTGTGTGGCCGATGTTGGTCTTTACTGAGCCTATGGTGAGGACATTGGTGCGGCCTTTAGACCCTCCAGAGTAGGCCTGAAAAAGATTGAAAGTTATTGGAATTTGTCAAATTTTGGCTTTAAATCTTCCGCAATTTCCCACATTTTTAGGAAATGTTACCTTAGCAACCGCCAATATTTCGATGGGATCACCCACTGGTGTTCCAGTGCCGTGAGTTTCCACAAATTCCACATCGTCCGGATCCACTCCGGCCCGTTCTAGGGCGAGAGTCATAGCCTTGGCTTCGACGTCTACGGTTGGAGTTCCCATGCTTTTAGAGGGACCTTCTTGCACTACAGCGGAACCTCGGATGCACCCCCAGATTTTGTCACCATCGGCGACAGCGTCTCCAAATCGCTTCAGAATTAGAACACCAATCCCCTCGGCACGTCCAAATCCATCTGCGGAAGCGTCGTAAGTCTTGCAACGACCATCCGGTGCCAGGACGCCTTCCATGACGGTAGGAGAAAAGGGGTGAAGCAGTAAATTGGCACCGACCTGTTGACATGGAAACAGAATTAAGTAAAATCGTCAAAAATTGAGTAAAATTGACTAAACTTGTGTAAAAAGAAATTTATAATTGTCAATGCATTGAACAAAATTTTAAAAAATTGCAATAAAAATTACTTTAAATCGAGTAAATTATCAAAAATTGACTCCATTTTCTAAAACTTGAACAAAATTTACCAAAATTGCGTCAAAACTAAAAAATATTTTGCACAAAACTCAGTAAAAATGACTAAGATTGCCCAAATGTCATCAAATTATTGCCAAACTAAAAACTCTCCACCCACCGCAATCGCCAAATCGCACGCATCACTCCTCAACGAATCACACGCCATATCCACCCCCGCCACTGACGTAGAACATCCACTCTCCGTACTAAAAGATGGTCCAATCAGCTCAAAAAAGTGGCTAATCCTAGCCGTCAGTGGTCCCAACGCATTCCCCATGTAACCCCGGAGGAAGTCCGTGTCCACAATTCCAAGCATCTGCAACATTTCCTTATAATCATTCCTCCACCATCCGCCAAACACACCGGTGAGGGAGCCCCGGAGTGAATTGGGATCTATTCCCGCGCCCTCTAGCGCCTCCCACACCACGCGGAGCGAGAGTCTCTGCTGTGGATCGAGATAGTGCATGTCAGCCGCGTTGGTGTTGAAAAACTTGGCGTCAAACGTGTGAATGGGGCAGGATAAGAATCCGGCTTCAGTAGCGGACATGTTATCCATGCGAATAAAGGCTTGATCCTTGGTCCATCGGCCGGGTGGGACTTTTCGGATCCCTTCCTTCCCTTGGGCGAGAAGATCCCAGAATTCGGGGATGGTGTTGGCGCAGGGATAACTGGAAAATGATGCAAATTAAAGTGCGAAATTTAGGAAGGAATAAAGTTGGGTTCACTGACCGACAAGCCATGCCAACAATGGCGATGGAGTTGTTGAGCTCCCATGAAGGACGACGGGTCTTGTCTTCAGCCAGAGTTGACGGACCATGACCATTCAAGAGCTGGAAAGATAT
>JAAXNX010002713.1:0-12553 GCA_036491905.1 Folsomia manolachei
ATTCGAAACAACGTCAGAAAATAACCATCCTCCGTCAGTACGGTATGAGTTTCGACAGGGTAGCCGTATTTTGTGATGACTTCTGGCTGTAGGAACACAATCAATTTGTTATTTGCCAAATTTTTTGCAAATTTTTACTCCTGCAATTTCCTACCGCTGTTAAATACATGTCGGGATGAGGTTTGTAAGAGGTGTGGTTAAATTGTCGGAAACATTCCTCCCGGTTGCAACCCAAGCCGGAAATAAACCACAAAATTATTAGCAATAAAAATTTTCCAAGTTTTATATCCATCCCAAACATTGCTGTGCAGTAAATGCCCACCGTTCTAGGAATCATTTTGTATTAACAGTCTCAGAATTTGTTTAATAATCAATTTATCCCGTACCGGAATTATTACGTAATGAGCTTGCTTTCATTCTGAGAGACAATGGTTTTATAAACATCGTAAAATTGCGGTGTTCAGTTACCAATAAAAATGGATAGACAACAATAATATCCTGATATTTAAGAATGCCAATTAAGCAATAGCCTGAAACTTTCGGATTTAATGATTTCTAATTAATTTCAAAATTACAATGAATGAATAATTTTGTTTAAATGAACTTTAACCGATCCTAGCATTATACCTTTTGCATAATTTCATATTAAAATATTATCAATTTCAATTTGAATCTTTCAAGCCCAACAAATTATTAGTACCTACCAAATCATTTTTAATATCCTAAAAATTGTGTGATTAATCAGAATCATGCTAAAAAGACTAATATTTAATAGGTGGCTGATTAAAACACTTTCTATTACGTTGCATAAAAATGAATTAGTCAGACTTATTGTTACTCTAATTTAGTGCATAATATCCAACATATTTCTTTCATAACTCCTTCCTCCTAACAAATTCCACTCTTTCCCATTTAATTTTCTGGATATTAATCAAGTTTGTATTGCAACAAACCCCATGATATTCCAAAGAACTCCGGCATCACCTCCCCGATTATTATTTATTATGCAAAATCACTCCGTCATTTCTTTACCCAGTTCCTTCCGAACATTTCATTTCCAGACTGCATTCTTGAAGAATGATTCTTCCCTGAATTAATTGGATCCAGCCAAAAACTACAAAAGGCCAGACAGTCCCTAGACAAGAGGTGATTGATTAGATGGGCGACGCCTCCACATCCACCTCCACAAAGCAAGTTGCTTAATACAAAGAAAAGTGGATCAGAATTGGGAAGGTTGACTCCTAAAAAATCAAGAAACTTTTGATTTGATGGTTTCCTTCTTTCCGGAGAAATCATTCCAGTTACGTTAGTTGTGGTCTTGGCAGTGATGGAATGCCGAGTAGAAATTAGGTATCTGAGCAGAACACGGATAAATTGGTAAAGTTTTTCATAAAAGTAAGAAATGCAATTTGAGTTGCAATTTTTAAAATTTGCAAAGTTTGACGTTCATTTTTCTTATTGTTTTATTTTTAATTATATGAAAAATATTCAGATCAACCAAATTCAATTTCTTCATGTACATAAAATATTCATTGTTATTTCTAGCAGCAGTAATTTCATTCTTTGTTTTGTTAAACAAAGAATTCACGACTTCCAAAGAAAGTGGTGGTTGAGTCATCTACCAACTTGTGTGTAATACACTGTAACAAGTCCTTCCTCCCGTCGGGAGAGAGCAGAGCACAACTCCTTTAACAAGGAACGGGAAATAGGAGCTTTCTCCTTTACTTGAAACATGTACATCTATCATGAAATAGCATGACTTCCATTAAGCAATTATTATAGTTCATAAATTGGAAGGTGTTTTAATTCGAAATTTACTAAATGGCCCATAAAAAATATTCATATTGTCAAAAGTGTGTAATAATGCAGTACCTTTTTATTTGTCGTATTAGTCGCCCCATTGGGTGCCTTCATTTCCATGCTTATCTCATCACATGCACCTTTACCTTATCACTGGCAAAGCAGATACAATACTCGTATAAAATATATTCATGCCTTGTAAATTATATTTTTTTACAAATTTCCCAATTTTTGACATGAACATGGTTCATCTGAATAATACCTCGAATAAAAACATTCCCTCTAAAAAATTCACTAACGTCTAATATAAGCAAAAACATAACATTTTACAAGAAACCCATTTTTGTGACCAAATCAAGTTATAAATTTTATTTTAAAATATTCCACTCACTCTCACCCCCAGGAACGTGTCTTTCTCCGTTAATTAAGCCAGTCTCCAGTCATTATTATAGACTCCAACTTTATAGAAACATGAAAACCTCGATAAAAACCTAATTTCATAATTCAGACACACCTTCCTCTCTTTATTCACCCAAACTAAATTGCATTTCCAATAATCCCGTCCCTTATAGTCCCGAAAAGTCGGAGTCATCCCGTGAATACTAATCACACACAAATTGGTCAGATTCCTGAATTGAGACCATTTAATTAACTCAACCCGTGCGTGTGAGATTCTCATATTATTTTATTTCAATCCCACAACGATGCATATCTAATTTACTAATTCTTGGACTAACATAGTCCAATTGTTTCTTGTAACGTCACGTTTTTAGTGAATTTACTTCTCCTAATTTTGCTTTATTACTCGGGTCTCACTTCCGGAACGCGTTATTTGGCTAAATTAAATAGTCGGCATGAATAAATAAGTAAGCTAGGAACGCGAGAAGGTTGTTAATTATGATTAACTTGGCTTGTTGCTAGTTACACTAATTTCTTACATGGGAAAGGATGTTAGTATTTTTATAAAGATTTTTTTCTAATTAAAGCAAACCCTTGTAAATTTAAAAATCGGGGACTAAACCAAAAATTAAACCGGATTGGGATAAAAATGCAGTCAAACCTTTATTAAAAATTTTATTAACCCTTTTCTTACCTCGGAGTTTTTGGTCATTAGTCCTTTCTCGCATTTCGGGGCGTGAATGGCTGAACCCCATAAATTACTTGCTACTGTAATGAATTGAATCAGGTAAAAGGCAAGCTTGGCCGTATTAGCATGATGGTAAGGATTTGAATGGGAATCATGTACTGGTGGGTTGGGCACTTGGAAATTTGTGGCTTGGTTAAAGAATACATTTGTTAGTATTTGGTGTGCAAATAAATGTAAATCCAAATGTAAATGTTTGTCTGGGTTGGATTGGAGCTGTCACAATAAATTAGAAATTGAGGTGTGTTTATTAAAGGAAAACAGTTTGTTAACCATTTTATTATGTTTTGTTTGGCTGCCATACTTTGGCTGAGATTTGCCCGCAGTAATACCAATACGTGGCTGGATATTTCTTTAATATATTAACAAACAGTTATTAGCAATCTAATAAAGGTGAAAGGGTAAAATGATTGATATCAGTTCCCAGTATTTTATGTACTTCAGATATTAAACTTTGTTGTTTGTAGTAAGAAATCGCGAAATTTCCGATAATTTATAGAAATCATGTTCACGCATTATTTGCATTAACATAAAGCCAACCTTTATAAATTGGAGCTTCACAAATACTTGGAATTGTTAACAGGTGAATCGTATGTGGTCATTTAATCATTGTTTGTCATAGCGTCTTAGTTGTTTAAATAAATTTAAAATTCATATAAAACTTAGTCAATTCATACCAGAGACCAGTCTTAATTGTACTGAACAGGAATTCCTAAGCTGCGGGGGCGGCTAAATGGGTACATACATACATAAACACCCTATTTTACTACATTTTTATTATACTCAGATCTAAATATTTGAGATTTGTTCCAGACCGATATGGCTACTCGACGAGTAGTACTCGTCATTATTGGCCAATAACAAAACACTAAAAATACCAGCTATTAAAACAAAAATCCCAGTTCCAATTATTATAACCTTAATTTTTGTGTTGTATGCAAAATTCAACTGTATCCAACAATGCCTGAATTTGTACTATATGCTGCAATTTCACCACAATTTCCTCCACATTGTGCCTCAGTCACCACAATAATGCAGCCATTATTGTTTGGATAATCTTAATGGCGAGGACTGAATGACCCCCCGGCGTGAGTTGGTTGATGGGTGATCACAATCAAAGGCAGACCTGCTCAACCATTCCATTACAAATAAAACAATTACCTCTGAATTTAAATCAGACCCTGACAAACAATCTTCGTGATGAGTATCGCCAGCCAGATTGTTCACCCTCAATTAAAGTCTTATCAAATAATTGAGCTTACCAATATTGTGCCTTAAATTGAAACACTATTAACAAATTTGAAATACACACCCAAACAGCTTCAGCTTTATTTTCTAAAATTTTGACCAATTTTAAAATTTCGATTGCAAATTCTGTCTGCAAAATTAAATTATTTTTCATCTCGAGTGAAATCCGACTCTGCCAACTCCCTTATTTTTAGAAGCCTACCTAGTATAACAATGTAATTCCATGTAATTGTTAAACTGCCTTAAATAAATTGCTAGTTCTCTTTTTGTACGTACGCATTCAATGAATGCGTTTCATTCAGAGGATCCAATTTTGTCTCATTTTATTTAACCAATCCAATTCCAATTGTTGTTCGCAAATGTATTGTTATTTCGTGTTTTATTGAGCTACATACAGCACACTTCAGATTTTTACTCAATTTACTTTTCAAGCCCAGACAAGAAAAGTAATTGAATCGAATTAAATTGAAGTGCACACAGAATGAAGAGAGAGATGCTATTTTATCCTGTTTCTTAGTAGATGACTATTACTGTCTACCACCCACCCACCCACCCAGGGAGGATGGATAACAATAAAAAACACAATTGTAGGCAAGACACATTAATTTAAAAGACGAAATCGCAATGGGATAACAAATTGGTAACAATAAAGAAGCGTATCTAGCTAAAAAATGGGTATGTAAACAATTCTAGTAGAATGGAACTAAATAAAAAGGTTTCGTTTCTGAGTTGGAGAATCTCTAACAATTTGGGAATTGAGACAAATTGATAAAAAAGAATTTAATGGAGTAATTCTGACGGATGTACAGAAAAGTTGAGAATTTTTTGGTATCTTGTTATTCCTCTGCTTTTTCGAAATTTATTATAATTTACGGAACTACAATATTATTTGTCATATTATTTGCCAAGTAATGATTCGCATCGCACAGTAAACTAAGTATAGCTAAAAATCAAAACTGCAAAAATTTCTCCAATTTCCATCATCCCGATTTTGCATTGTATTTTAAACTGTATTAATTTACAGAATACGGCAACCTATCATTACTCCTTAATGAGGGATTCGCCTTGAGAAAGACTCCGCACAATTGGAACAATTAAGGGAACAATTAAAATTAGCAAATTGCCTCTACTCAAGCATTAATAATGCTGCATTAATAATTTGTTTACTTTGTACTAATTCCTCGTACTCCTTTACATTCACCTGTAATTTGCTATCTATTCACACATCCATCCACTTCAGCACCTATTATTATTAAGGTTTTATTTTACAGACAATCATTGTTTAACAATGCCAGCAATGAAGTCAGTTTACCGTTTAAATTTGCTCTTTAAGCCACTAATGGCTACCTCAGGAGCCACCTGTACTTTACTTGATTTGGCATTTTGTGCCCAGACAATTAAAGTTGTGAATTGAATCCTGATTTGAGTTGATTAAAGCGTTTCATTCATCCTTGATTAAGAATAATGGGAGAATTTTGCCAAATTAGCACATTCCATTCAGCTTTCCTTTTGAAGAGGAGCCTGCTTTAATAAGGAGCTGCTGATTGCGTGAAATACTTTAAATTGGAGGATTATGGATGCAAATTTTTGAAGTTTATTATTTTAATTTGTTGCAAATTGCGAATATTCATCCGTCATAAATTACGGTGTGCATCGTGGGAATTGGTGTAGTCCCACATTTCCAGGAAAGAATTTATACTTGTGGCACTCCCACCACAATTTATTGTATTGATTTACCTTTATTATTTTATTATTAGAGATCAATACTAAACCAAGAAATGTGACAGGAATCCTTTGAAATGATTCCCAAATCATTACCGCAACTAAACGGATACTTTATGAGACTTGTAAATTTTGATGGTAAAATAAAATAAAATTTGTGTCATTACACAATTTACAGCGTGCCCTATAACTCAGGTATTTAATGGTAATGAGTGCAATACTAGCCTACACAGATAACAAATAATGGTAATAACCATCCCAAGATTTACAAAGAAAGACAAACCTGGAAACATTGTTTGAAACATTGTTGGCAATAATTTGTTGGAGACAGGTAACAAAAGGTGAGCTGATCCCTAGTTTATGGGTTCCTTGGCTCTAATATATGACTGCAATTATTACTTTATTACGACAATCTTACGACAAAACCTTGCTACTAAGGTGTTCCTCTATATTTGTTGCTTATTCTGTACCATCGGAAACTGAGTTTTGTCAAGACTTGAATAATGTAAAATATAAAGACAATCTTTTTGCTTGTTGTGCAATTTACCAGTTCCAGAAATTGCATGCATTGCAAATTTTTGTAAGTTGTGGCCACCTTAAAAGCAATATATTACGGATATTCTTAATAAAGTTGAAAAGATTGTACTGTTCCACTGCAGTAATTTAAAAAACAGAAATATTCTAAAAAATCGTTTAGCACCAAGAATTTCATAAAGAAATCATTTCTTAATCCAAAATTCGTTTTCCAACCAATTCACAAATCTCTCCCTTTGACAGACTCACCCTAATTGGATTGGGAATAAAATTGAAATTAATGTCTAAATGTTGCTAGTTCCATCCTCTCTCTGTCTTTATATGATTTCATCTATTTTATGGGATACACTATATTTTTCCACCTTCATTTCCTCCTTAGTTTTATTACACTTTATTTTATTTTATCAATATTCCCCACAAAACTGCGTCCAACCACGCATCCATCGCCCTTAATTGTATTTTATGGCTTGTAGGCACTAGTTATGGTGACTGGGAAGGTCCCACTCCCAATTCGACTGTCGAATTTCGACATGACATGACAAAGCGGAGTCCAATCTACGCAAGGAAATATGAGACTTGGCAATTTGAAATATGTAAACTATCCAATCGACTACAATTCATTTTACTTTTACTTAATCAAGTCATCCCCTTATTAAATTTTATTTATTCATACTCCTTCCCTTGGCTTGATTGGTTAGGTCACTCATTTCTTGGCCGGGTCAAGTCAATCCTAATCAAGAAGAGGGATCTCCAATTTGCGCAGTAATTTATAAACTTTACTACCTCCACTAACTAGCCAAATAATCAAAATACAGCTCACTAACGAGCCTAGATCCAAATTGAAAAGCAAATAAAATGAATTGAGACAAGTCTAACCAAACAAAAAGACGTGGGTGATTTTGTTAGTCTTTAAAAGATCAAGATTGAAAATACAAATAAATGACGATAAATAGTGGAAGGTTTCAGTGGATGGATATCTCATCTAACTAATTTTTTAATAATAGTATAATTATTTTTTTCTCATTAACGCAGAACCACGACAAACTATTCACCAAAATTCTTGAATCTGTCTAAAATTTCATGTAATTCAAATTTCGAGTTTATTTTAAAAATACTACTCTCCTCCAAATTGTACTACATCATAAATGCAGTAGTCTATTTTTCCTGCATTTATATTAGTATTTGATACATTACTTGCACAGTCCTCCTATTTCACATACGTGGGAATTTAGCAACTGTTCCCATTTTATTTAGCGAGTCATCTCATCCCTGCTCTGTTTAGTGACATGAAATTGATCACCTTCAAGCTTCAGCAAACTATCATCCCATCGCCCACCCACTACAGGAGCATTTGTGTATTTCCTTACTTTACATAATATCATCATCCTATTGTTACCAAGTTTAGGTGAACATAGTCTATACGAGTAACTGTAGCTTGTGGATCCCCATTTTTTGTCCAAACATCACCACATCGATCCGAAATTTGAATACTTTTTACAATTTCCGGGTAGCTACCCACTTAGGCCCCTAATGGACCTCAGATTGGACAGGTGAGTCCTGATTCAAATTCAGACACAATACCATTTATTTGTGTCGTACTGGATCCGAGTCATGAGTCAACAATACAAATTGTTACAATGAAATGGATGCTATTCACATGTTCATGAGTTGAATTTGAATCATAGCACTGAGTAACAGATGACATTTGGTAATGCATAGATGAATAGGATGAATAATGTTGGTTTGGCAGCGTCTCGTAATGTAGTTCCCTTACAATAGGAGACGAATGGTGTGATGTTCACAATAAGTGGTGTTGAGTGAGAGTAATCTGTATTTTGTCTCTATTTTGTTATGAATCCTATACTCGTAAATGTACTAATGTGCAGGGTTATGATTCCAAAAAAAGTTTTGAAATATTTTGAATTAAATAAGACTTTGTACAGATCCAAGGCAGTCTAATTGCTAATTATTTGCGAATTTCTGTTACGCACAAGACCATCTATAGAGTCTATCCATTGCAATTTTTGTAAATTAATTACCTCCTCTATAAACCAATTAGTCCCAGACTGACTGCATGTTTGCCACTAGATCTACTATAATTACACATTTCACCGGGACCCAATTATCTTCTGAAACTAGTTGGTAGTGCCAACAAGGATGCAAATGAGATCACAAATATTACACGAAAGAACAGACTCCCAACTTGTGTAAGCTTTTGTAAATTAGAAAACTGGTTTACAACTTTAAAACGACATCCCATCTATCTCTTTAAAAATGGAATGTTACATAAAATTTTATAATGCGGTATTATAATCAATCATTAAATTAAAATCAAAATTAAAGCATTTTAAAGTAATCACATGAAATTAATGAATTTAATCAATTCACACCTTATACATAGAAATTAATTCACTAAAATCTAGCCTTGCTATATTTTAGGATTTTAGAAGAAAAATGTAAAATCCAATTGTATTCACCCACAATTGTCTGTACATTGGGATAACTCACATTTTACGACGTGGTACTGGTAATGATCAGGCAACACATCTATTTGATTGCTTTCCTCTTATTCCCTGCTATTACTTACTTGTTCCTATTACGGCATTGTGGTCTGTTTTGTGGTTTCCTTGCTTTGTCAACTGTTTATCTTATTTGTTTGTCATCCCTTTGATTCTGATTTCAACTTTGATTCGTAGTGGGAAGCTATTTATATGACCACAGTCACAGCCTTGTAATGAATTACAGGACATTATTATTTATTCTGGCTCAAATGAGTTCAGCTATTAAGGAAATGAGCTTGTGGACGGATAGAAAGTGAGATCACATCCGTGGAGATTGAATCCAATTGAATTATTATAAAGGCATAAATTATGAGGAAAAGTTTATTTATATCGGGTTTGAATATTATTTCCCTATCGCTACAATTAATTGGTTGGCTCTGAAATTTCAATAATCGACACTAAAATACATAAACCAGAATTTAAAAAAAAATTTAATTGCACTCTTTAAAACATAACTTTGAATTAACAATTAATTTCTTGAAATGTCCATTAATGAAGAAATGCACTCCACCCAAAATGTCTATGCAAATTGACGTCTACAATATTAGCCAACTAAACAGAATGAATTTGGATTAATGGCTTCCTCCTCCTTAACCAAACCATTTAGATAATTTAACAAACACACACAATTACCCAGAATGGTTGAACCATCCATTAATTAATTTCTTACTTTCCATTCCGATGACAGGCATTTAGTGAGAGTGAGTTCTTGTAGTAAAACACAAATAAAATCAGAATAAATGATCATTTCATTCCTCCTCTCCCTCCAACCAGGGCTAAATACTTATTAAATTCATAATTAATTGATAATTTAATGACTCGTAAAAAAATGGCGAGCATCATTACGCAATTAAGTAAGATACCCAACTATTAGTTGCCAACTTACATTCATTGTTCATTACAAATATTTTCTTACGCTTCTAGCGTAACGCTACCGTAACTTAATTCCTTACGTCAACTTTCATCACATTAATATTATGTTTTCCTATTGCGAAACAATACAATACAATACAATTATAGAGCAGAACAGGAAGAATGACAACCAATTAGTGTCGCTTTTCAAGCCACTAATTTTTGTATCGCTTGTCGTCGCCAACTTGTCGACATGATTGTCATTCGTAATGATTCATAATTCATTAAAAAAAGGTAGTGGTTCCTTATTAATTTCTTTATTATCCTTCTATTAAGTAACGCCACATAATTTACAAGCTTAGTGAAAATGAAGATAATTTCTTATCGATAGCTTTAAACTAATAAAAGCTCTGAAAATCGATCAATTTCCTCCTTCCTAGCGAATTGGATTCTTGTGCGTTCATCTCTTGAAAGGTGTGTCGAATCCGGAATATACAATTCAACTGTCGAATGTGTCGACACTTGACTGAATTGAGAGAGAGAAAGCAAGATCCCCGAATGGAATGTGGTTGGTTGTTATTGGATGAAAAAGAGATTCACAGCACTATTTTGGAGAGTGGATTACTCCAAGTTGGAGTGGATTTAGAGTTTCTATTGAATCGGATCGGATTATTAGATGGATTGAGTTGAACCGAGGCAGACCCACAAACCAATCTCTTTCTAGGACTAAATGTTTATAAATATGAGATGAATCCGGGAATTTAGAGCAACCCAACCCAATATAATCATATAATCAATACCGAGGAAAGTGAAACCAAACCAGGAGTGGAATTTTTTGGAGAAAGCACAAAAAACCGAAATCCGAGCCAGGGTTTCAATCTCCTCCGAAAAAAGGTAGAATTCAATCCAGACATTAAGCTTTCTTTTGCAATCTTTTTTGAAGTTTCGCAAAATTTTACAATTCCGCAATAATTGCAGTAACTCTTATTTTATATTTGCAAATTTCATTTCAAAATTTTATAAAAAATCCCCAATTTTTGAAACCCTGCCCATAAAACAGCCCGAATTTATACCGGGTAACTTAACAAACTCCATTTTTTTTGTTCGGAGCTTCTTCTTCCGTCTGTCACCAAAAGATACAAGTTTCCTCTCCTCTCCCCCACCCGAGGTTTGTGTTTGAGATGGTAATTTGAACACGGAATTGAATCCGAAATCCGTGTGAACATCGGATATTGCTTGTATAAACCTAGACAAGGGAAGGGGTCTGAAAGCAATAAAAAGAATCTCAATAATGTCCCTGGTCTATCACCCTCCCTCCGAATGGATGAGCATGACATGGTGCTAAGTGAAGTGAAATAAATGTAATAATTGACAAATAACATGGATTCGGAGATCAATTTTTGTGTTGTTTGTTGAGCCATATGCTATTCATACATTTTATATTTTTTCATAAAAGATTTTGGCACTTAATCTGAATATATTTAATTTACACAATAGAAGTGATATCATGTAAAAAAAACTACACAAAAATAATAATACCTGTACAACAGTCACCATTATTTTAAAACTTCAATTAATCTCAAACGGTACAAATCTCGAGCATATAATAAAAATTTCAAAAAATTCTGCCAACAAACTACCAGACAGACAAACATTCCCACTATAAAGTACCGTACCAAAAGCGATTACTTAATAAAAGGGTGTGTTCCCCACAACCAATGGATACCACCATTTCCTTCCTTTCTACAAAATATTCCCTAGTTTACTTTAGCCCCACACTAAACTAGAAACCTTTGATGGATTGAGCCAGACCAGATCGAACATCAACTCAACAACACGAAGGGCGGGGATGGGTTCATTTAATCATTCACTTTATTTCACTTTCCCTTTATTACACCCAGATACCCGGATGGATTGGTAATGCTCCCAAGTTTAGTCAGAGGACGGGCATCCGTGGAATGTGAAATTACCCGGATTTCCCCTCCACACCGAGGGCGACACCTTATCACTCTTTCACACCACACTTTTGATCACGATACAACATCACATTCACCTCGGAATAAATGTCATCTCTCCATTTCATGTCAGGACACACTTAATTTTGGACAAAAATTGAAAATCTCACGGCCAAATGTCAACCCGTCACGGAACTGGTAAACACACATATGTGAGTAGAAGGGAATGAAATCGGTTCCTGGCAAAATTAAGTATTTACTTGGGCTCAATTTTGAAAATACTTCAATCCAAGGTGACAACTTCTCAGTTCCTTGAAATACAGTTACTCTACCGCATGATTTGTAAATTAAACCAAGGGTTTTATCTCACCCAGGAAAAACTTTAATGAAGGAAACACTCCTTTTAAATCAAACTCAGAGATCTAGCCTAGAAATCGAGTAACTGTGCTTGGAATTGGATTCGAATTCCAGGAACAATCTGGCTTCGTAGTGTTCGACAGATTGTTCATTTTGCGATGTAAATGAAAAGCACAAATTCCAATGACACTCAAGTTAATGGATGTAATCTTGCAGTCAATTCTTTGCTTCCCAGTATTTGCATGAGTTGACAGAGAGTAAATAATAAAGCCTAAATTAACACCGGGATGAGATTGATCTCATTTTACGAGCTTTTTCAGTCCCGTTACAAGAAACAAAGTCGTGGATTTGGTCAATCAATTTGATTGAATTGCAGCCTG
>JAAXNX010002715.1:955-12548 GCA_036491905.1 Folsomia manolachei
GTGTCCCTCTCCCCAGCTACGGAGTATCGACTCACTCTCACCCCCTTAGGCGATAATGTCGACAGCGAGAGTTCCGTGGTGTCCTGGACGCGTATTGGGGTCCCGGATCCGCCTCCACCGCCTCGACTGGAATGGCAGGAAGGGAGGCAGATGGGTGTGACACTCTCTCCAGGAAGTAAGGCACACATGTCTAAGGCATATATGTGTAAATATGAGGACTATCTGGCAGGTTTTAAGCTACTTACTTTTTCAGAGAACGGGAAGGGTCCGATAAGCTTCTACCGTCTCGCCCTGGTTGACGATGGACTCCCCGGTTTTAATCATGACACCCTGGTAGGATGGCAGGAGGCTTCGGAGGTTCATCTTCCCTACTATATTGCAGCCCAGTGGAATGATCCTTATTATTTTCCGACGTCATTCACACTTGGGGATGGTTCTACTCTGGGTGGATTCTATAATGGTCCGCTGCCACCGCATGCTCATTGGCATCCTGCTTTGGGGGTGGGCTCTACGTTGGAGAATGTTACCAAGATTCAGTACTCTTCTACGGGACATTGGCAACATGGACATATCTCGTTATCAAGTAAGTTAAGGGGTAAAAAGCAAGGATTTTTGTGAATGGAATCGTTTTTTTTGTGGTAGATGATCAAAGAGCTGTACAGGAGGTCGGTGGAGAGGATGGGGGTCTCGTGACGGGACTCTGGATTGCCATTGGTGCCACGTCGCTTCTTCTGGGGGTTGTTTTGGGGCTGTTTTTTCTTATTAAGTTTAATATACTGGGGAAAAATAAGGCAAGATCGAGACGACGGAGGGAGGCTGTTCCACTGGCGCAGAGTAATGGGAGCAATTTTAATAGTACGACTAGTGCTCTGACGGCAGTTTCCACAATTTCTGGGGGTGTACCTTACTCTTACTCGGTGAGTGGAGAGATCAATAAGTTATTGATTGAGTTCTTAATGAGCTAAATGTTGATTGAAAATATTGATTTATTTGTAGAATGATTTTGCGGATTGTGGGGGCTACACACATTTGTCCTACGTGCCCGAGGAGGAGGACTGGGGACGGAGGGTGCTTCTCGGATTGGCGACAATACCTTGTATCTCACACTCGGCCATTGTTCTTCCTCCAAGTTCCGGAGGCAACGGGAACAATCCCAGTAACGGGACAAGTGCCAGTAATGAAGTAGCCGTTCTTATCGCAAACGGTCGTTTCGGCCCTGTCTGGGCTTCCCTTCAATCCATTAGTCAGCCTCCACGGCCACGACCCGTGCAGCTATTCCAACTTCCAATACCTTCCGGTGGGGCTGGTGCTCGTAGCAAGAGCGCCACTTCCTGGGATGAAACCAGTTTTCGAGCTTTAAACTCCATTTTACAGCCATCTTCCCATGTGAATGTCATTTCTCTTGATGGCTTCCTTCAGACAGAGAGCAATCTCTTCCTTGTACTGGATGGGGAGGGACTTACTCTCAAAACAGAGCTTCTTCGGATGAGAGACTCTCCCTCAAAGAATTCTCAAGCTCTCCTTCTCTGTGCTATGGGTGTGGCTGAGGGACTCTTTCATCTTCACTCGTATAATGTGAGCACACCAAATTATTCTGAGTTATTGAAACTAACAATAAGATGAACCTTCTTTTTTTGTAGTTGATCCACGGAGAGTTGTGTTCATGGTCTGTAGTCCTTCCTGGGAGTGAGGAGTGGGCAAATCCTAAACTTACTGGATTTGGGTTACTCTCCGTAAATCCGGTGGGTAAAGAGAGAGACGCCCAGAGATACATGTCGGTTGAGGGACTACATTCTAGGACGGCGAAACCCTCGGACTCCTGGGCGTTTGGAGTGCTGCTCTGGGAGATTGCGACGTTAGGTGAGTTTCGAGGAACTTACAGTTGTCGCAGAATATAGAATTAATTCTGATTTTGTGCACTACAAGGTGGAACTCCATACCACGACATAAAAACGGAGGATGTAAAACGAAGAGTGGAACGGGGTGCGAGGCCACCTCAGCTAGAAATTCATGGCGATGGTCTCTACCAGTTGATGCTCTCCTGTTGGCAGATTGACAGAGAGGAACGACCTGATCCTGAAACTTTGGCTTGTTCCTTACATCAATTACTTCCCACGGCTAATGTATGTTATAAGATTTTAAAAAGCAATGTCTAATTAATTATTTAGTAATAAATGAATTATCGAACGATTCCAGGACGAGCTTGGACTCTGGGATACGTTCAAGTGGCCACCATACATTGAATCTCTAGAGTTTCTTCCTTCATCCCAATAAATTGTTGGAGGGAAAGGAAACCCACAATATTCAGCAACTAAATACCACCCACATCGACCTTTACCTACCTGTATTACAACAATCACTCAAAAGCAACATTTTTAAGACCGAGGCTCTCACACACCATGAAATGAATGACATTTCTTCCCTCCCTTCCCTGCCTATATAAATATACCCGTGTTCAATTTATGCACTTATAAATATGTAACCCATGACCTAAACTAGAACTTAGACCAGAAGATACCTCAGACCAAAGTGCTTTTTACTGTTTTTACCTTTTTACTTTTCTACAAACATTATTAATACCAAAACCAATACTTACCTTGTCTAGCTAAGGAATAGAATTAAATATTGTAAATCATTTTTAAAATAAAGGGGACCCCTTTTTGCCATACTCCTAATTCAATGCTGATCCCTAGACTAATTATTATGTTCCCAATAATGACAATGACGCCAATTTATATTCATTGATTTCATTCATTTCGAGTTTATTACAAACTGTTAGAAAAGGCTGCATTGGTCATTCAGACTACGACTCATTCACCTCATTTAAATTCTTATCGTCATCAAACTTAATTAACCGGAAACTAACCAAATCTAAGAATAGTAAGTAAGGTACTAGAAATTAAAAAAAGTTTCAATAAATAAACAATTAAAAAAATGAGAACTAAAATTGCAGGGAACAAAAAAAGCATATAAAAATGAGAGTAATGGATAGTCACCATATTTGGAGTAACCTAAGTTAAACAAGCCATTAAAATAAAGCAACTAATACAAAGTTCAAAATACAATTGGACTAAAACAAGGAATTAAATATTTTCCGCAGTCAAATTAATTATAATATCATGCACCACATAAACAATGTTTCACTAAATCTTAGCTATTTAACTACAGAGTAGGATGATCACAATTGCAGCGTTGTAATGAATATGATGCTTTGCTTACAAAACAATATTTAAAATTTCATCAAAGATAAAATGAGAATGAAGGACTTGCTGTGATGACCGAGACACGTTTAGTCGTCCACCAAAGTAAAGTACTGATAAGTAGTTAATGTTGTGTGGAGTAGTAGAAAAGTGAGTAATAAGGACTTCAGTAATACTTTGTTTCTCCGACTAAATACTTGGTTACTGGATCGATACTTATTTCTACTCAGATATGCTAAGATAAGGTAGATAATATTCTAGTAGTCATTAAATCATACATACGCTAACCTAATCAGAGTCTGGTTGGGTTGGAGGACAATTTTGTTGGGGGTGGGATGCCGCTGATCTGTGGAGAATGGACTTTTCATACGCTTTCCTCACCCACTTCCGTTGGGCATCTTTTGAATTTTCCTTCAAGTGACGTTCATCCAGGATTGGACTCACGCCCAGGGGTTCCAACTGCTTTTCTGCGACCCAGTCCCTAAAAATATAAACAATTCTTTAGTTGAAATTTGATCCTCACAATCAGACGTGTTAAACCAGTGTCACTTTACTCACCAGGTACTACTGTTGTCAAAAAGTAGGACGAGATGAGTTTCTCGCCTTCTTCGTCCGGCCGGTGGTCTCTTCGCCAGGACGGCTTCGGGTGGGATGGGAATACTAAAAACTCCATTTTTATCCGGTGATAAGCCCACAGCTGCCGCGGAGGAGGTGGTAGATTGAGGATCAGCCGGATCCACAATAATCCCGGGAGACCAAGCACCTTCAAATTTTGCCCAGACAAGTTTCATAGGCCCTGGGATCAAAGGAGGGTAACCGCTGTCTTCAGCATTGCCAACAACCCAGGCCGTTCTTGTAAAGACTGGGCCATTGGAGGAGGAGAGGGAAGAATCGGACTCGTAACTTTCATCAGATGAGCTGTT
Organism: Folsomia manolachei; assembly: GCA_036491905.1. NCBI lineage: Eukaryota > Metazoa > Arthropoda > Collembola > Entomobryomorpha > Isotomidae > Folsomia > Folsomia manolachei. The sequence continues at coordinate 5,079 of JAAXNX010002715.1, forward strand.
GGATGAGGAAGATGAGGCACGATTGCGACGACGTAGAGAACCTTCTGGTAAACCTCGGCTGCTTCTTATCCTTCCTTTTTGTTGAGGCGGATTTCCAGCTGCAAGGAAAGAGAGATGTGTCTTAACTTATGAGTCGTAAGGAAATTTAATGGGATACAATTAATACTGGTATACCTCCACGTCGAGTGCTTCTACTTTTTCTTGTGTGAGCTAGAGCAGCGTCTTCAGAGGAGTCGGAACCCTGCTCTTCTTCAGAGTCTTCGGATCCTTCATCCGTGGAAGAGTCATCCTCTGTCGGGTCGTCCTCGTCTTCTTCCTGGTCATCTTCTTCTTCTTGCTCCTCACCGTCGGAGGACTGGTTGTCTGTCTCCCTATAAACAAGAACAAGACGGTTAAATAGCGTCGTTATAAATGAAAATGCAATCTTTAGTAAGTAACTGACCTATAGACAGAAAATGAGTCCACGATGGGTTGAATGGCTGGACGATGAGGAAGATTGGCTCTTCCACCACTAGTCGCCACTTCCCGTCCTGCTCGCCTACCTCCGGACGACAAGTTTTTGTTTCTCCCGTTTCTCATGAGGCCATTAGCTAAGGGAGATTTGGCGGATGGTGTAAATATCGGAGCAGGGGTAGACGCAGTACTTATGACACCATGAGTCCGAGTAACTCGGACGGGGGCCGGATTTTGATGGTCGCTATCCAAACTGAGTCGAGTTGTTCGACGGAGTGGTGTGTTCCTGGCGGGAGTCGGAGTGACGGAGGATTGTCGCGAGATTTGTGTTGGAGAACCATCCGTACTTCGAGAGGATCTTCGACTTGGTGTTGAATTTACTTTGGCCTCCATTTCTTGTACAACACGACGTTTCGGGGGACGTGATTTCACTTCTTCCACTTCATCCTGAGAAAATAGGAATACAATATTTAGTAAAGATACATTTTGACTTAATTTGTAAACATTAAACAAACCTTGGAATCATCAGTCAGCTCCAGAATTGATTTCCGTCTCAACTGTCGCGTCGAGCTGGTAGGACTGCTGCTAACACTGACCACAGTATGTTTAGGGCTGGCTGTTACGTCTCTCCTTGGAGATCGGGGTGATTTTGGGGCTGGATTTTCCAATCGTTTTATCCGCTGAATTTCTCGGTACAGTCTTTCATACCTGTGCACAAAAGAGAAATTAGATCCAGCTCGATTTGACAATTATCAAGTAAATAAAATAAAATAAAAATTCTCACCGTTTCTTCCTCGCACCAGCATGCCCCGCCGTGATCACCTTATCCAGCAGTTCTTGAAGTTTAGCGATATGATCGGGATGAGATAACGAGGACCTTTCCTCACTGTTCATAAATGTGTCCATCTCTTCAAACATGAGTACATCACTTTGTCGCTGGCTAACACCAGCCGAACTGCTGCTACTGGCACCACCACCATATCCCGGATGTGCCGGTGCTTTATCGAGATGAAGACCGGAATCTGGATCAAATCCAATGAGGGTTTCCATCCTTTCGGCATCTTTGAAAATCATACGACCTGCCTCTTGCAGTCGGAGACCGGCACGGTGAAAGATCTAACAGTAAAAAAAGATTATTTAAAACGCTGAAATAATAGAAATATAAAATAAATATGTCCCAGCTCACTCACCGTATCTTTTGAATTGTAAAGAAGGCAATTATCAATCATCAGATCAAAATCTAGTTTCATCTCCAAAAGTGAGTCGTAATAGAGTTCACTCGCTTTTTGTCTCATAGTCGCCAAGTCCATGGGTGAATGGATCACAGTTTGGTAGTCAGGAACAGCTTCGGGATCAACGGGATCGGCAAAAATCCCTTGAGGGTCCCGTCCTCCTACTTCATCCAACACGGAGAGAAGGAGTTGGACAAAGGGTGTTGCTTTAAACGCCCATTCCACCGTTTTCAACGCTACCAACTCTCGTTTCTGTTTTTCTCTTTTGCGAATAAGTTCACAAAGGAGGCGGGCACGTTCTAGGTCCTGTACAAGAGTTAATATTGTTTAAATAAGTTCAATGAAAGTTAATTATTCCGAGCTTACCTGTCTCAGTCTCATAAGGAACTTCCAGGCATGGTCATTTGGAGAGGGGGCAGAATTGGGGTCGTGTGGCAAAGGTCTGTGATGATTCCCACTAGGTGGATGGTTAGAAGCGGCTTGGAGTCGACGTAGAAGTGGAACTCCATTCCGTTGAATTCGTTTAAGTTTCCAGTAAGAGAGGAGACGTTTTATGAAATTGTTTTTCCTTGCAAAACTCACACTGGAAGCAATTTCAGACACGCGTTCCGTTGGGATGGTAGGAATTGAGACGGTGGGTTTAGCGGAACGTTTCTCGGCTAACATTTTACGGCATGCTTTCAACTTTTGACGGACTGTGGGAGATGAATCGCCTTCTCGGTTCTGAGAAATTAATAAAAATCAAGTTAAGCATTCTCACTAAGCAGGTAAGATTACAAGTATTTTAATAAATACCCGAATAAAATCCGAAGGAGCGTGATTATCGCAGTAAGCAGTCTTTCTCACAGTGACCGTGGATCCTACTCGAACCGTATCCATCCGCATGCAAAGTCCTGCATGTTGGGCACAAGTGACATGAAATGCAGTGTAGCAATTGGATTTGTGACACTAGATAGTTAAAAAAATTACACGTTTAGTATGCAAGATTTACTCAATATGAATCTAACCTGTATAAAATACTGACCTGAATACAGGCCCCTCTTCCTTTGTACTTGCAGATAAAACAACAAAGTCTCCACCTCGCAGGAGGAATGTTATTCACGGAATCCACAGGTTCGAGGAAAACCGTGTTGGCAAAACACACTTCTGGAATCCAGATGGCACAAACTGAAATAAAAATCAAGGGTTAATTACTTAGTTCAATAAATTTGTCCTTATTTATTTTGATATATCCTTACCGACGTGCGCCCAGCGACCGTCATCCGTTTGCTTGAAAGCACCTCCTTTATTGGGACATAGCACACACTCCACTTGTCTAAAATTAAGTGAATTAATAACAAATTGATCGCTAGATTACTTAGTAATAAGTGTATATTACTTACCTAGATGGGGACTGAAGACATCTTCGACACAACCACTGCCCTTCCGGGATATAGGGGACGCCATAGCACTCCTGGTGCACGGCGAGGTTACACATGTCACAAAATAGGATGGCATTAGAATTCTGACACTCTCCATCCATACAGATACAACACACAGCGTCATCATCAATCACGGGGCGTTGATCCAGTCCAGAACTTTGCATCTGGAGATAACTCTCCTTCTCTAGGCGATCCATGATAAGTTCCATAACTTCCAGACTTACGCCACCCTCACGACCACTGCGGCAAGAATTGGATTAAATATCAAACTTATCCAAAAATATTGGGCTACTAGATTCACTCACTGATTGATAAGATCCAGCCATGCGGAATCCTCTTCATCGACATGATACTCCACTTCCTCACCCAACTCGACATCGTCCATCCATCGAATATAGGCGTTCGGGAGGGACGGCGCCGGGAGGAGGGGATACTCTGGAATCTCATGGAACAAGGGAAGGGGTAAGGGACGGTCCTCTATGGCAAGTAAACCACCTCCACCACCACCCTCTCCCTCTTCTCGGGCACATATTTTCTTCTTCTTTTTGCTGGGAACCTCGCCCTCATCCTCCTGGAATAATTAAATGCGTCAGAAATGGATAAGAACACTAAATTTGTCAGTCTTACCTTCGCGACTAGGATAATTTGGTCATAAACAGATAACCGGATATCCGGTCCACCCACAAAGGTAAATTGTACAAGAGTAGAAGGTAGCGGGGTTACGGGAACTAACTCCAGTCCCGTGACCACAGGACCGTGACCACCCAGGGAGGAAGTTGTGGAATGGTGGCGTTTATGTCGTTGGGTCAGAGGTCGAACCCGAGACTTTCTTGGACTTCCTTTAAACCATTTTTGACCCCCGGCTGAGACTAATTTCCTCTTTCGACGGATCGGGCTGCCTCCCAGCTCTAATTTAGGGGTAAATCTTAATAATTAAGGAATTTAAAGTTCTTTAATCTTGCTAAGATAAGCTTACCCTTGTGGCGAGGCTGCAGGGCCGGCATCATCCCAATCTCCAGGTCATGACCCTTTCCTGGGAATGATAAGGTCAAAGGGGACACGGGCACGGGGTAGATAAGCAAGTTTAAAAGTGGGCAAACGTTAGAATCTTACCCGTTTCCTGGCAAGTTAGACGTATACTGCTATTGTGCTTGGGATTTTGGTTGGGAAGAAACCCGGGAAAGTTCTTCGCCTCCAGATGTAGACTCCAGTCCTGTCTTGGTAGAGAGGGGAAGGTTATCGGGGCTTATCGGGGGGTTATCGGGGACTAGGTGGAGATCAAGGGCAAGGTCAAGCGGGCCTTGGATAAGGACCAGGGTCACGTTAATGAAGGAAAGGGGAGGAGTTTGGGGTCAGAAACCGGCCTCAACTGGGGTGGATTGAGACGGAAGCGGGAAAGGAAGTTAGACCGGAGATTGGAGGACGTGTCAAAAAGAAAAGGAAGGAATTAAAAAATATTTAATTGAGTAGGTCACTGGTTACGGATAAGGTCCCTGATAAGGTCACAGATAAGGGGAAGGTTATCGGGAAGGATGGCGACGTTTAATGTGGCAACGATTGATACGGGTCATGAGGATATGATTGTAAGTGGGCGAGAGTTAAGAAGCTTAATAATAAGTGGGTTAATTTAATTTTTTTTTGTGCTTTTGCAGCACGACGCTCAAATGGATTTTTTGGGAACCAAGTTAGCCACTTGTTCCTGCGATAAGAACATTCGTATCTTTGATCTCAACGTGCAAACTGGGACGCACACCTTCATAACGGAGTTGAAAGGGCATGAAGGACCCGTTTGGCAACTGGCTTGGGCACACCCACGCTTTGATACGTTGCTCGCCTCGTGCTCGTATGATCGGAGGGTTATCATTTGGAAGGAGGTGCTGGATGTGAAGATGGATGGGAAAAAGGCACCCAAATGGGAACCACTCTACACTTATGAGGGGCATGAGAGTTCGGGTGAGGAAACTGGGATGAATTAATGTTTTAATTGGAGTTTAATTAATGAGTTATTAATTAATTTGATTGTTTTTATGGACACAGTGAACAGTGTTTGCTGGGCTCCTCCAGAATGGGGACTAATGCTCGCGGCAGGCTCATCAGATGGGACAATTTCCGTCCTGAGTTATGTCAATGATCGCTGGGATGCTAAAAAGATTCCGGGTGCGCATACTCTTGGCTGTAATGCTGTTACTTGGTCACCAGCAACTGGACCTTATTCCGTGAGTCAGGGTGGATCTGCGGGAGATCCAGCCAATGCTGGGCCAACTATTAAGCGATTCGCGTCAGGAGGGTGTGATAATTTGGTTAAGATTTGGAAGTGAGTAATTTAAGACACTGGTGGGTTGAGGAGAGTTAAGAATGTTTTATTTTGTAATTCAGGGAAGAAAATGAGGAATGGATTGAAGAAACCAAGTTGGAAGGGCACAGCGACTGGGTTCGAGATGTGGCTTGGTCACCATCGGCTGGATTGACGAAAATGAAGATTGCATCCTGCTCCCAGGATCGTCGTGTTATTGTTTGGAATAATCGGGAGAGTGATGGCGTTTCTTGGACGCCGGAACTACTTCATGTCTTTGATGATGTGGTTTGGCATGTTTCTTGGAATTTTGTTGGTGATGTCCTTGCCGTGTCGGGGGGAGATAACCAGGTGAGTGGCATTTAGACAGGAATTGAAATGGAAATTTAGAATTTTTTAAAAAAAAATTAATTTTAATTGTTTTCCTGTAGGTGAGTCTCTGGAAGAAACGTGAGTCTGAGAGCTGGGAATGCATCAGTGACTCTGCCAAGTCACAACAGCAACATCACCACTAAATTATTCATTCCTGTGATTAAATTACATAAATTTACACTAAATTCTAAGCTACAACTAAAAAACAAGTAATTTATGAGGGTGATTTATAACGGAGGTTAAATTAAGTAGAGAATGGAGGCTTGGATAATTTGTACTTTGAAGTAGAAAGGAAGAAAGAAATAGTTTTGTGAAATATTTTTGAAAATGTAAGTGCTTGCAAGTATGATTTAGTTGATAAAAATAACGGAGGATAAAAGGCTAGCCTCGCTACTGCCGGAGTCAATTTAATTTTATGTTTTCCACTAATTGGCCCTAATAATTTGGTTGAACTTGAAAGGCTCCGCCACTTGAGACAATCCAACCAATTTAAGTTACTTTTAAACAATTATGTCTCAATTATGCTTCTCTCTAAGCTTAACCTTTTTGTCGGAGAAACCTGTGAAATTTGAGTAATAAAGTGTCTTCCTTATCCCTTTGTTCTGTTCTTCCATTTTATTTAAGATAAGCACACCATTTTAGACAAAATTCAAGCTTATCAATGATAAGTAGTTATCGTTTCTTATCCATATTATCCCAAATTTGGGACGTCATCCATTCAATCCCTTCACTAAGTCCTTCTCCAGAGATAGCATTCGAAGCACAAATATGCCAAGGTTTGTTCCCGATACGATCTAGGGCCAGCGCCGCAGAAATCTTGACCGCCGACATGGCTTCCTTCATGTCCATCTTATTTGCAAAGAAAAGTATGGGAACCCTCCTCCCAGCAATGTCTGGATGTTGGAGTAAAGTTTCCAGCTCATCCTTGGCCACGACGAAGCGTAACTTATCGGAGGAATCGATAACAAAAATGATTCCTTGGCAGTCCCGATAATAATGTTCCCAAAGGGGTCGATACCTTCCTTGACCAGACATGTCGAAGGCGGTGAAACCCACATTTTTATCTGGAAAAGGCACCAATTAGTAGGTGGGTAAGAGGAGGGAAGATGATAAGTGACTCACTTTGAAACTTTTCTACAGAAAATCCAATCGTGGGCACGGTTTGTGAGGGTCGGGCATCTTCGGATTTGAAGTGATTGAGAAGTGTGGACTTTCCAGAGTTATCGAGACCTACGACGAGGACGTTGACTTCTTTGCGACGAAGGGATAAGAGGTTTATGAGGCGGTCTACGAACCCCATTCTAAATTGGGTGGGTCAGATGGGAAGGGCTAGGTGGGCGACATTAGGGTTGCAGAATGATCCTTGGAATTCCGGAAAAACGTTTAAACACAGTTATGCAGTGTTGGCAGAGAGTTATCCCACTGGAGGTAAGGTGGACACCTGGAGAAAGTTGTTGGCTGTCACTCCATCCCGTTGCCCGGTGACAGATTTCACCACAAAGGGAGAAAACGTTTGCCTGGTTTTTGTCTCATTTTGGCTGAAATCGGGCATGTATGGTACCGACTACCCGGAGTATAAATGAGTGGTTTGTTTCTCCGGGAGAGAATGTCTACTAATTATTTCACACCTTAAAAGTGGTGCGACAGGTGGTGAAAGGATTTCCATTATTCAGCCAGTTCTTAGCTTCCATCTCAATTT
>JAAXNX010002716.1:0-12547 GCA_036491905.1 Folsomia manolachei
TTGGTTGGTTAAGTTAGGAATCGGTCAAGTGGGGAAGATTGAGATATTTTTTGCAGATTATGCTCAAAGTAAAGGATTGTCTGTCATACATGGAGTTCACGGGATGGACGGTTATATATTGCAGGTCAGTGTGAAGGCCGAAATCCCGTTAGCTACCTGTCTGACAGGTTGCCAACTCAAATCAAAAGTTCAATGTTCTGAATTTCTTGTTGCTCCGACGTCAACTAACTTTCTGACATAATGGTGGTAACTTTAGTAATTTGTCTGGAAGTAGCGCACATGAAGAAAAAGGTCAAAATGTGACCCAAAATCTGTAAAAAAAAGTCATCACAACGGAATTTTTGTTGTTTTTATAATATATCAGGTAGCAGAGTACACAACTTAATTCTTACCACTGCCAAGGTCCCCTTATTTATGATGAATAAGCCTGCTGAGATCCCGACACATTTCAATTCCTCCAGCAGCAAAACAGGGTTATGACCTTCGGGTGTTCTCTGAATAACCCAATCCTTCATGACTTCCATCCTATGTTCAATATCAACCCCGACGTAGAGCATCGACAGAAAGTTTACCATGCGAAATACAGCTTTGAACCGTGCAAACCAATGGACATCAATAAAAAATTCACTTAAAGCAATCGAGTGATAGAACAAAAAGTAAATGCAGTGAAATAAAACGACCGGACCGAAAACCGCTTGTAGCAGAGATGTCTCTGACTTCTGTGGAAACTAAACGTTTATTCTATAACATATCAAAGGCTTGAATTTGTAAATTTACCAGATTGACTGTCCGCAAGATTGAAATGGACAAGTTCACCAAATCTTTTAACGGTAATCCACACCAGTACACAGAGTATGATCAGAAACCCATCCAATAAAAAATCCAATAACTGCCGGAAAAATATCATCAGAATTGCCAAGATTCCAAATCCGTAGTCCAATGTGTCCAAATTGGTGGGGATGGTAGTGAAATTAGACGCTCTCAAAGAAGTAGCGGCCGTATCCGATGTAAGCTGTCCATATTTCGGAAAAGCTTAAAAAATTTCCATCTGGTTTGTAGATTTGTACATCGTAGTACAAATGTAGGATGGGAGTGGCAATCGTTATCCACAAAATGGGATCCACAACTAGTTGGACTTTAATCTGGAATTGGCATAATCAGAAATTTGGATTTTTCAAATAAAATGTTTAGGTTAGGTTGAAATACCATATAAATTGCATACCTTTTCAATTTTATTAAACGCTTCCAAGTTTTGATTTTCATTACAGAAATTTAGAACAGCAATAATTTTTTCCTGCCTTTGCCACAACGTGCAAATGACAACAACGGTTAAAATTAGGATTGTGACTTATGAAGTAAATTTAAATACATTTCCGGATTGTTGACATCTGCTACCCGTTTCCGTCGATCTTTGAAAAAGAATCGTGTTTCTGAAAGGTGTTCATACAAGATCAGAAAGTGGACAAGTCCAGTCGCTAACTACACGGAAATAAAACATGAAAATGTTTACAAGTCGCGGTAACACCCATCCTGAACAACTTACTTTCTGGACCAGATTTTCTTTTAGGACAATCGGAGTCCGAAACAATCTTCCGGTTCCAAAAGTCTCTGCACGATCCAACCGAAATGGGCATATCAATAAATAATGCAAAGCGACAAAATAATAACGAAGGAACTCTGAGATTGGGATGGGTTTCCACCAGGAATCAAAAATCTTCCGGATCCTTTGCTTCAAGGAGGCAGCAAATTCGAAGGAATTAAACATTTTTAAAAACAATTTTGCCACAAATGTTTTCACCACGTCTTTCCTTTGCTTTGATAACTGCGACTGGTGCAGATTTCATAGGATTTTGTTGTGGTTTATTTTTCAGTTCAAAACTCAGGATTTTAACGAAATTAAGCATACCACTCCAGTCGTTTCTTAAATTACTTTATTACAGTGCAATAAAAGGAGTAATATAATTGCATCTTTTATAATTCAAGGAGTAAATTGTTGGTCTAGGAAATGCTGAAGTGCATTTCCGATTTTTCGGGTTTGGTTGACTTTCTACGAGGTTGATTATGAGATTGCGTGTGATCCGGGTAACTACATTTGCCAGTCAAATTTTGACTGTACTTACAATTAGAACAAATTGTATAATGTTACACAGTGCAAACTAAAAAAGTTTCCAAAGTATTAATAATATGCATTGGTTAGCAAATTATCCAATAATGCTAATAATACGTCCAGTCTCACTACCACTGACTTCATTTTTTGTTGAACATTCTAATAAACAGTAAACCTAATAATGCTGCCTTATAGATTAAGTACACGATTTTTTTATTGGTTTTCAATCACCAGCCCGGTGTCTTTTACTTAGAACAGATCCACATTAAATTGCACACTACTTGGTCCTAGTTAAAATTTTAAAATGCTCTCAATCTCATTCTCTAACTACAACTCCATTGTTTAGGACGACGTAACTCGTATAAGTTGTACAGATATGTATTCTTAAACAATAACTACAAATAAAATTAACTGACCTACTTTCTATCGAGTAGAATATTCCAGTCGTCAACCTCCGCAGTATAAAAAATCACTCCATATTGACAAGTATCGTATTTGCATATAATTAGGCAAAAATGAAGATTTCCTCAGCTTATCTTTCCATCCACGCCCAATACTTTGTTCTTCTCCTCTGCCTTGCTACACCTGGAATATCTGATCCAGGAGCTGAAGAACATGTAGAGAACCCCCAAGATGGATCTGAAACCCAGCAATCTGACCAAACAGCCCCACCCACCTCTGCCGAGAATCCACTACGCCTTCTCTCCCATTCATCTCACTTATTTGGCAAAAGTGGAAAAAACCATCTACAATACTTTAGGCTCTTACGAGAAAGCACTTCAGCAAAGACTGGATAAAATTCGGAGGTAATCCACAAACTTAACCAACCTCCGTTAATTTAACACCCACAATGTTCATGTCAATATTGTCCTTATCCAGATACCGCTCAGACTACGATGACTCCGTGCTTCCAGCCTTATCCATAATGGAGCCGGAGCGGATTATCCTCTCCGAATCCGAAGCCTGGGCACGAGCAACTTTCCTCTCCTCCCACCCCCTCCTCGTCTACCGGATGATGTCCCGCTATGCTCTGGGTCTCCAGGATTTTTATGAGGATATCACAAGGAATCTGGAGAATGGAGTTCTCTCAATTTTAGAAGAACAACGGGCCGGAGCCTTCTGGCCGTCACACACGGATTTGGAGGACGTTTCCCGAGCATTGTTTCGACTCCAAGATGTTTACGGGTTGAATCCGGCGCAGGTTAGAAATTCATCAAATTTGTATTGAATTTTTTTTAAGAATCTTTTGCAATTAGTTTGCCGAAGGTCTCATCCACGGGATCCAAACATCCGTGGGGCTAAAAGCCTCGCAATCCTTGGACCTCGCGGAAACTGCGCTATTTCTCGGAGATTCTCTAACAGCGGGTGAATGGTTGGGTGCAGCCCGAGGAAAAGTTAATGCAGAAGATGACTCCTTACATATTGATGATCTTATCCAACCTTGGGAGAGAGCTGTTCGTCTGGTACAGCAAAATTTTCATCAAAATCTGCTGAAATTGGCCACCACCTAAAACTTTGTTATCCTTTTACAGCACGGTAAAACATGGAACATTGACGATTTCGGGATAGACGACGTCTTCCAAGAATCCCGTCGCCTGGTTGACGTAGAGTACCAGGAATCAAAATGGAATTTAAGTTATATCAACAGAATCCAAAACTATAAAGCACTTTGTCGCGGAGAAATTCCTCCCACATCCACCAAAAGAAATATTGGAGCCTGCTTCCTTCTTCCGGGACCAGACTCATATTTTAAAATAAATCCAGTCCGAGTTGAAATCCACTCCAGGGATCCACCCATTCTAGAATTTCACTCTTTTTTTGGCGACCGATTAATCGGAGATGTGAGTCTCCTCGTGTTCCAACCACTGATGCAATCCGCACAACATGATACCGGAAAAGAGAAGAATTTCCTCGATACTAAAACAACTGCTCCGTCATGGATCTGGGAGAGGGTTCCAGGTTTAGAGGGAGCATTTGTCAAGTTAGAGAAAATTATGGGTCATCCAATTTCTGGAAGGGAGGAGCACGAGCCAGTTTTATATATGCAGGCATTTTCTGTAGGCAATTATTATGAGCCTTGTTTGGAATGTGAAGAGGTAGCACAATACTAATTTTTGTTTCATTTCCGCTCAAGTATTTGTATTTAAAGAAACTTATTTTGTAGGACATTCCAGAAGTCCTGGAGAAAGTTGGGGGCAGAATTGCAACGGCAGAGTTTATTGTAGGTCCTTAAAGTTCAGGATTATTTGATGAATCTTAACAATGTAAATGTTTTACTTGTTCTCAGTTGGACGAAACGGAGTCCGGCGGTGAAACCGTGTTCCCTCAGATTGGACTGAGGATAAGCCCAAGAAAAGGTTCCGTCCTTCTTTTTCTAGATGAGGGAAACGCTTCCCAAGATTTCCGCAGGTTGCGGGCAACTTGTCCCGTTGTTTTGGGTGAGTACAAAATCTAAAAAGGAATATTCGAAATAAATTATGAATCTGTTCTTCTTTTTTTCATTCAGGACAAAAATGGGTGGCCAGTAAATTTATTTACGAACGTGGTCAGTGTCTTAAAAGCTGGCTGGAGACAGGACAATAAAAAATGAGTCATTTGGATATTTCCCATGATTTTGTAGCAGAAATTGATGAAATTAAATTACGACCGGGTTTTAAAAAGTCGTGAAACAATTGTAATTACGACACTTCTCTTGAATCATTTCACATTCATATATTAAGTATACTATGTATGCATTCATTCGTACTTAATAGAAAGCACAAACATCGGTGACCCAAATATGGGTGTGGTTGATGACAGTTATTTTATTAAAATAACCTTCCAATTTCATCCTGGGATCATTTACATTACTTATACGGCAATATACGGATTGAAGGCAACTAAGAAATGGGATTAGGTTCTTGAAAAAATTAAGATTGACAACCAATCTATTGCTGAGTCAGTACTTGTCGTCGTGCAAAAGTTTAAGCATTCATTTTTTATTTGGCTGGTGAAACCTAATAAAACTGCAAATTTTAATATCTTCCTTTCATCCACCTTTAATTACTGATTGGCTGGAATTGCTTTCTTCTCCAAATGAAGTCACTACTTATTTATGATTAAGATGAGAAAAACATATTAAAACATCCAATCTCATGCCCAATACTTACATCATTGGCAATATTTGTTATTATTACCTTATACAAAATTTACAACCACCTCATCCATTTATATTAGTTGAACTTTTATTCCAGCAGTAACTGCGTTATCGCCCAACCGATAAAACCAGTTTTTGTTATATACTTCAAAATGAAGGCATTTTATAACTTTTGACAAACTTTACCAAACTACGTTATTGCGAATTAACGACTCAACAACGAGTTTGTCAGCCAAAATTTCCATAAATTTGCAAACATGCCAACTGACCTAGTTTGGGGCGCCGTGTCGCTAAGTTTCCGACTGAATCGGTACCTCTGGAAAACGCCTCTCCAATGGAATTCATCCGCCAAGAGGTTTCTCCACAAACCCGGCGGAATCCGAGTCTATTTCTGGTGGTACTTTGTCGTATTCGGAATCTTCATTGGACTCACTTGCTCCTGCATCTTGGTCGTGATCCACGGACAAATCTATCATCCCAAGGCTCACCTCCCACTCGCGAATATTGTTCAGTATGTCATGGCCTATTTTGCAGGGTTCCTTGCTGGTGGGATCTCTCTTCTCATTACTTTCTTTGGGAAGGATATCGTTTTCCTGTTGAATCGAACTATTAAGCTGCATGAGGACTTGGCGATCACGAGCGTTGGTAAGTTGGCAGTTCATGTAAATCGAAGTAATAGAAATACCTCATTAATTTTTGTATCCAGATAAAAAGCGTCGGAAACAAAGGACCCTGTTCCGAATCCCCATCCCAAGTTTGCATGATCCCCAAGGAAATTTCGACACGGCAGGTAATTCTTGATAGTCATCTAATTTGTCTAAATTTTATCCCATATTTTTTGCCAAGGTCTCGCCCTCTTCGCCATCCTCACTCCCTTACCCTCCATCGGCTACATCCTCGTCCCAATCACCGTCCTCGTGGTGAAGACAGACGTGTTTCGATTCATCCTGGAAGACATCGTCCCTCCCATCTGGCAAGCCAACATGTTTGTGAACTTTGGCCTAATCCTACTGCGGCTGGGACTGATGCTCATTCTAAATCTGGAAAGTTTGAGAATTTTCCCTTTCCTCGTTTTCATTCTGGGAATACCCACCCAACTGGTGACACGGAGTTGCGGATTCATTCGCCAAATTGAGGCTTGGGTAAGAACTCAGATCAATTTTTTTTTCTTTTAATAACTGACAAAATTCTGCAGCTCAGGAACTCCTACATACAAATGGAACACAGCCCTGCGACACTACACAACCCTTCAGTTGCTTAGTGGGAGTGTGGAACAAGGTCTGGCTGAGGTCACGTTTCCCCTGATGGGACTCGGATTACTGTTCTCCGTCGCCCTGAACTTTGCCTGTAATTCGGTTTATTCATCCCGGAATGAATCTTGGTTACTATGCTCTCTACCCGTTTCTTTCTACCGTGGTCTGGGTGCTTATCTGGACCCTGGTTCCGGTTGCAATTGGGATTCATGAGACCACAAAAGAGAGCTTGATTAGTTGGCGGAGAGAGCTGGAGAGTGGAGATGCTTTACTGATAAAACGGTTAAGAGCCATGCGACCCCTCCGATTCTATGCGGGTGTGAATGGCCACTATTTCTATAGTTTGGATAAGTCTGTTATGAGCACTTATCTCATGGCTATTTTGGACTATACTGTCAATCTTCTTGTGTCCGTTCCGAATGTGAATCTCACAAAGTAGTTGAATTGGGCCATTTATTGAAGCTTGGAAACATTTCAGTGCTAGGATTTTACGGCTTAGCATCTTTCTATTGGCATAAGCACCCGTAATTTGAAGTAACAATGCAAAATATTCACTGCTTAATATTTTCAAATATCTCATTTCATGGCATAAATGTATTCTGCAACATTGCAATAAGCTGTATTTACTGATATTTGGCATTTAGTTACGTCGAGGAAAGTTATATACTTTTTTGCGAGCTTCGTTTAATTGAACGAATCACAATTGCTTTGTGAACTTAATGAAGTATGCAATTTTCGTGGTAGTCATTGGATTGATTAACTTTTACCTTGCTAGTATTAAGCTAAAATATTTATTAGAACCAGATTATTTTCCAAGGGTTGAATGAAGTTGAAAGAATTATATAATTTTTTTTCAACTCGTATTGCTCTAAAGTTCATGTACATCCTGTTTATTACTATGGTGTCGAATCATAAAGCTTAAAGATTAACCTAGGGCAGTACCATGGCCGTCAGTCAGTCAAAAGAAACCACTCTAGACACCAAACACGGCTTGGTATTGGCGTCACTGTGCCATAAAGAAGCACTTGTGACGTGATTCTTGACCAGTTTATTTTAAAGTTACCTACCATCTCGATAAAAAATGTGCAATTGTGTATGGAATTACAGCTATTTGTATTACAGAAAATTGGGCAGGTTCAAGAGTTGCAAGTTCAGTATACTGAAGAACAAATCAACAAATGGCTATGAAATGAATGTGAGTTGACTGAGAAATGCTCCGATATTCTGAAAGTTGAACATATTTCGTTCATATTTCTCCTGTAGACGATTTCAAGTACCTTGTGACTCGTAATTCTTCTGCAAATAAGTATAATCAACTGGCGAAAACATAGTCAAATACAAGAATGTTCAGTTTGCAAATTGTATATCCTCATATCCCAATAATTCAAGTCAAACTAAGGCTACCAATTCCCTCTTTTAAATTGTTTCGATTTTTTATTTGTGCCCAATTTGGTTCGACCGAAATCTATTTGAAACTCCTGACTATGGATTACGATGCAACAAGGGCAATTGACATATTCGTTATTTTAATAGTATCGCTATCCGTTTTCTTTTCAATTGAAACTTGAGTCAAGGTCCTAAACTAATAGTACTTATTACAGCTTGCTGCAACATTTGCGCTATTTTGTACGAACTTAAGTAATGGACCATTTAACTTTAACTGCTTCCATGTACTGCCACGGCTATCTATAAGGTCAATTCTTCAAACCTTCATTCTCGAAATTGAAGAGGAATAAAGACACACCAATAAGTTCCAAATTTTATAAAAATGTACACAGCCAACTACTTCAAACTACTTGCCATTGCCACCAAATTGGCCACAACGTTCGGCATAGTCAACTACTCTCTGAACCTGAAAACCCGTCAGTTTGTTCCCGTTCCTGGTCTGCAATCTCGAGTATACTTCACGACAATCATATTATTTGCCAACACAATGTTCTGGCTTGGTTCCACAATCCGTATTCTTCGATGGGGGGCGGGATATGCTGACCCCGAATTCTACATTGTCTACATCTTCACAATCGGTAGCGTCATGGCATACGGGGCAATTCTAACAATGAACTGGAAAAAGGATGACGTTGCCTTTGCAGCTAATCAGCTTATCCTCCATATGATCAAATTCAAAGGTTTGGGTTTTAAACTTGTAAAAATGAGCCAATTAATATAATATCGTCAATTTCAGGGAGATGGATGCCAACCTACAAACCCAAAACCGAAATAGTGTCTCGATTACTGGAGTTCACAACTGGTGGAAATATTTTGTGCTTAAATGCTTTTGCCATGTCAATCACTTCATTCTTTGTGCTATTTCCAAATTCCCCTGTTCACTTGTATTCCCTTCTTCCGGCGGATCTCAGCTTCAAATGGCGACTCTTGGCGTGGTTTCTTAGTCTTCTTCATACCATCCATTACACATTTGCTTTCGCGTACGCGGCCATGATTTTCTGTGTCTTTTCGCTACTGTATTTTTGTAAGATAATTTGTTTTAAGGACTTTGTTTCAAAATTTTTAAAGTTAATCTTGCTCCAGTTTCAGCGTTTCCCCTGATTTGGCGAGAATTTCGCGGAGGACTTCCTCCCACCCGGTATAAAACAATTGCTGGACTTCGTGCCTCACCTAAAACATTGGGACATGAGTATCACTGCATTGAATTGATTCACGGACAAATAATGGATTCCACTGGGATACTATTCCTATTTTTTCAGTTATGTGTAGCCCAATTGGTGCTTGTCTGCAATTATTCCATCGTAAAACAGTCGCATTATTTGGACACTGCCCATTTTGTATGTTCAAATTTTTTTATTTCAATAATCTTGAAATGAATCAATGTCAATATTTCAGAGCTTGCTGTTACTCTGGTCAATTTCCTTTCAAGGCGCTTGGGCCATTATTCTTGAACTTTCGGGACGTTTCCATCAACACACCGTAATTACTTTGGGTTCCTGGAAACGTATGGAATTCAAGTCATCCTTTGACAGGAAAATTATGGCAAAATTTCGTCGTGGTTGCTATCCCCTGGCTGTGGGACATCGGGGACTGTTCACAATTAAGAAGCGTACTGTACTAAAATTCCTACGAGCCGTTGTAAAGGGCACATTCCGTGCTTTACTTACTGTTGGGAGAAAGTAGGCACACTAACAAGCTATGAAGTAGCATACTTGTTAGTAAAACATTTACATTTTTGAGACAACTGCTGCATCCTTGAGACAAATGCATGTTTGAATTATGACACGTTTAATTGTCATTACATGCAGTTAAAAATGAGCCAGTATGCAAAATAAGGTATAAAAATAGACTTTGAATGAGTGATGCATTAGCTCTTTACCAGTATGAATATAATATGCCGTAAAACATTGCATGGTCGGATTTATATCCATCCTTGACTTGGAGTGGTTGAACAAGTTTTTTTTACATAAGCATAAAGTTATCAGCCAGCTGACACTGGAGAACTCAACCTTTTGGCCAATTCTCACCTTTAGCTTATTGTTAAAAAAGTTAAAATATTCAAAATTATTGAAATTACAAAATGATTGAGACATTTACCTCCCCAAGTTTTGCCATATCTCTGGGCTACATCCTAATAACCGCAGGAGTGATGCGACTTTCCCGACTAATCCTTACAAAATTTAGTGGTTCTTCTTACACCACAAGTTTAGGATTGGAATTCTGTGCAACCTTTGAACTTATTGCGACCGTGTTTGAACTGGGAATTGGTAACATTTGTCATTTAACAGTGCCAATTTCTTCAAATTTTGAACCAGTTAATTTCTTTTTTAGTCCTCCAACGCCACGGTTTTGCCCCCTTCGGCATTTTACTCATGATAATGTTCAATTACTGGGGTCACACTTGGGAGTCTGCCTCACCCGCACCACACCCCCGAATTATTGAGATCCTCCTAAGAAGAACACCTTGGAAAATTGCAGTCCATAAGATTCTCGCCCAAGTTCTGGCTGCCGGATTAGTTTACACGATTTATGTCAAACCAATCTGGAGTCTGGGATATCGACAGACACATTTAGCAAGGGTTGGGGCTACGGGGTGTGTCACAGCAGTGAAGGTGAGATGCAAAATAATTTGCACTGCCAATTTGGCACTGCCAATTTGCTAACCTTCAAAATCTTCCAGGTTCCGATTGCCCTCGGATTCCTGGCCGAAGCATCCGCCACCCTGCTCTTTATGGTGGCTGGTAAATTACTGAGGACACGGAAATACAGCTATTTGACCATCCCTGGAATCCTGGTAGCATTAAAATATATTGGTCTAAGTTACACGGGTTCCTTCATGAATCCCGTGTTGGCTTCTGCCGTACAATTCGGATGTCAAGGAATTTCCGGAGCGAATCATTTCCTTGTTTACTGGCTTGGTCCAGTTGTGGGGTCAATTGCCTTCATACTAGGGTCAANACAATTCGGATGTCAAGGAATTTCCGGAGCGAATCATTTCCTTGTTTACTGGATTGGTCCAGTTGTGGGGTCAATTGCCTTCATACTAGGGTCAACCCTACTGGAACCTGGTGTAGAGAAGACACCAAAAGAAAAGACTGGACAGAAAAAGAATAAGAAGGCTGACAAGAAAACGAACTAATGTAAAATGATAAGCTCAATAAATAACATTATTTTTGTGATAAAAATGCAAAACCAAAGAATTTGCTTCACAATTTTTACTGGCGTTCAATTTATTTTGTGGATGATAATGCAATTCAGAGAAGACAATGAATTAGAACATTGTTCTTAGAACAATAAGATAATTACAAAAGAAAGTCAAGAGTTTATGCAAAATAATACATCTCAAACTTGCAGAGCACTTAATCATCACACATTGCAATCATTTTATTATCCGATACTCACAAAATTGATGGAGTAAGCTTTTTCGCAAAGATTAAAAAAGTTTCATGCAAAAAATTCAGTTACTCCGATAAAAACCCAAAATTCTCACATTGGCCTCAATCTCACGGCGGGGCTGTAATTTGATCGGCTCGATCTTTTATATTTTACAGAAATTCAGAAATATTAATTTTGAAACTTGTTCTCAAAATTTTGAAAGTGTAATTTTTTTTATAAATTATTAAAATAGCTCCACCAAGTTCGGTTGTGATTTTTTTATTTGCAAAAATTCAATATTTAATAAGTGAAGTGCGTCATTTTTATAAAATATGGAAACAATATGTTCAACTACGAATCTTTTTGGTCGAATTTATTCTTTATGATTGAATTATCCACTAAATTAAGTCCGTCAAGGACATTTAACATTCTGAAAGGTTAAAACAGTATCATTGATAATCCACTGTTTGGGGCTGATAAGACATTTGTTAACATGAGGTGAGTAAGTCGATAATTGTTTTAATTTAATTAGATAGAGGAATGTTACCTGGATAAGAATATAACGTCTAATATTTGGATGTGTTGGGCTGAGTTGTTAGTGAGTTCTAGATAAATTATTTGACAGACTTACAACAGTTGCAATACTTTACAAATTATGGACATGTTGAATCATCAAAGATCTAGTTAACTGGTGTTTGTTTGTTTAACTTCCAGAGATTAAACTTCCTTAGATGGATAAGCGTGCGTGGGTTGTCTGTCGTAACGAAGGATGTGGTTTTTGGACAGACAAATCCATTTATTTGAGGAATAACCATTAATTCGTCAGGTATTCAGAGACTTTATTTTTTATTATTCTCATTTGTTGACCTATTCAATTACTAGTTTCAATTCAATTCTAGATATCCAACTTTTTTCTGGTTGTATTCGTTATCGGAAATATTCACCTGCAGGGACTACCATAATTTAAAATTTGTCCGAATCCTGGGCCGTTTGTTGGCACTGGATTAAATCCAAGGTAGAATTCTGTACATGAGAAATGCGTGTGAAACTGTAATGTTGTAAATGTAGCAAACGGTTTATTTTAGCAACAATGGCCAACGATCACGACGAAGATTTCATCCCAGATTACGGCCTCCCACCCCGAGCCCCATCTCCGTCCCTGCTCGAGAGCAATGTGACATATTCTGCAAGTTTCCTAAGCCCATTCAACCCCAACGTCCCTGCCTTTGT
>JAAXNX010002717.1:0-12542 GCA_036491905.1 Folsomia manolachei
AAAATGAGATGAGGCGTTATACCCTTAAGGCCTAAATCGCATTGAAGAGACCATCCTTGAATACACTTTAACTGTCAGCAGGGTAAGGTATAACCATAAATATATGAACAAGGAAAACAACTTAATTTTTACGGCTAGTTGACGCATCATCAACACAGTCTTCCATATAAATTAAAATATTATTTACAAATCCATTAAAATGACTCTTTGCCTAGTGTTATTACTGTTTATTGTCATTCAAAATGCACAAGGAAATTTTAATTCCACCCTGAATGGCTATTGCAATCGCACAAAAGTTTTGGACACAATTAAATCCTATTTGGAAATTGATTCTGTAAACCTTGCCCTAAGTTATGCTAGAATTGGCATTTTTGATCCGAGGGTTTTTTTCGAAAATGTGCAAAAATTGGACAACATTTGTTCATCCGTGCCTGCATTTTATGCCCGAACTTACTGCACGGAACAAGGAATCCAACAAGTTCAAAGTGCCATTGATAGATATGGATTAACATGGAGGGGATATGATTACAAGATACGTGGTAAGTTTGCAAGTGTATAGCATGTGTTCATAAATATAACGAATGTTATCTGCATGTTTCTTTCTTTTTGCAGACCAAATATCCAACCTCACTTCTTTTTTGCAAGGGTTTAATTTTGCTCTATATCGGGTACAAGCACCTTATTATTGCAATTTGTAAGCAAAAACAGTGAGATCATTGTGGCAGGGTATTTCATGTTAAGAATGATCTTCTTGTTGACTTCACAGGGTTCCAGTTTCATATGAACTTCCTTATCCAGAAGATTTAGACTTGTTAGAACTGGATCGTGTCGTGGGATTCATGGTCACTAATTCATCACATAATTCAACACAAAACCAAGAGTTTCAACATCTGCAAGTTTCAAAACAAGTTCTGGATGCGATACAAAAAGACAAGGAAGAAAAACAAGATCGAAAAAAGCGTAAGATAAAAAACAAGAGCACTTTGTAGTGGTTGGAAGACGTCATTTTTTATCTATTCAATACTATTTATTAATGCGGAAAAGTATGTAATAGAACAAGGAGATTTTGTGATTTCGATAATTCTTACAAACAACCAGCTCCATTTATCTCGAATGAGTATTTAAGCAGCAACATGCTGCTTGCAGAATTATTTTACGGCATAAGATCATTAAGCCACAGATCTTTAAGACAGGGATTAAAATGAAGCCAATAATTTTGTGTATTTTCTACGTTCTTGTGGGTTCTGCTCATTTCGGAACTCCACAACAACTCGTGGATGAAAAAAAGAACCTTCAAGCTCTTCCACCCAATTTAGCAGGTTCAATTAGTTCATTGGCTACAACCATCGAAAAAGTAGGGGACAAACTGATAGGCAAGTTGGAATTAATGTTTGGAATTAGTTTAGTATTTAGGCTTAGATTTAGTAATTAGATTTAGGAATTAAATTAGATTTTGGTCTCACTTAAAACGCAGTATTCAATATATTGTAAAATTTTTGTTGCAGTTCTTGCAGACATTTTAAGCCGACTGAGCACCCTGGAATCGAAAATTGACACCCTGCAATCTTCCCTTAGTAGTCGGATTGACACCCTGGAAACGGAAACTATGAATATTCGGACCGCTTTATTCACTCAACGTGGGATTGTACTTCCACAACCGCAATTACAAACCCGACGTTTTTTAGCTTCCGGTTGACAAAGTACGTGGTAAAATACTTTAAGACTTTTAAGCTATTCCCAGTAAAATTTCCATTCTAAGATTTCCTCAATATTCGTAACGAGTTTCCCAATATTTCAAAAAAAATGGTTACTTACTAATATTGGAGTACTAGCAATACTGATAATTTCACGATAATTATGTTGAATCTCCAAATAAGTCTAAAAACTAGTTAAGATAATTCATTTTCATGTAATTGAGATTTGTGGATGAGATTTATGGATTTGTTGAGTTTTATTACAGAAATGTTTTTACTAAAATACAAATTAATTCTCTAAAAAATAATTAATCCACACTTTTAATGCATGTTCAATTTTTGACTTTGCTTGAAGCGTACGTACTTGAATGACGTCCGGATTCTTGTGACGGTTAAATTCCAAGATTATTTTCCACGTTTATCAATTTGCTGTTCGCATGCTGCACTCAGTCAAAGTTCACAAGCGTGGCATTCATCAACGACAGATAAGAACATAATCCCGTTGTAAAACTGCGGCAACTGGTAATACAGAAACCATTATTAAATTAAGCATTCACACACAAAATCAGTGCAGATTCAACTAACTAATATAAAGCATACATATGTGCTTTAAAGCATTTTTTGTTTGGGCCTACACTGCTCAAAAGAACAATGACATTGACTCACACTCGCACATAAATCCATTGGGCTTATCTTAATCTCATTTTCATTCACCTAACTCGCAATCCTTAACAGAGTGAGATACAGAGCCACGACTGGCGTCAGCATGTTGTACATTAACGTCATTCTTTAAGTTAAAATAAATTTTCAACAGGTGACCGAACACGTAATTTTAATAAAACATACAACACATTCTTGGTCAAGACGTAAACCAAATATACTTTTAAAATGAAGAGAAAAAGTGTTCAATTTGCTGTTCTTTTACAGCTTTTAGCAATAACTTGTTATCTTTACCTAAGCGCCTCAAGTCAACAGCAGGCCAATCCACCAAGATCCGAGTCCGACTCATTCTTCGTAATAAGCACAATATTCAATCCAGCGGCGTATGTCAAACGATATGATAATTACCAAAAATTTGCGGATTACATGGAGTCCAGTGGTGCTCAGCTCATCACGGTGGAAGTCATATTTCCAGCCCTGAATCAAACCGAGTTTCACATCACTTCCCCAAACAACCCAAATCATATCCAGTTGGTGTCACATTCCGTATTTTGGATGAAGGAAAACCTCATTAACATCGCCGCAAGTAGGCTGCCGCCCCATGCAAAATACATTTGTTGGCTGGATGCGGACGTCTTCTTTCCTGTTAGTGACGAGGAGCCGCAGCTCAGTTGGGTGCCTGTGATAATCAAGTCACTCCAGAAGGCTGCGGTTGTCCAGGTTTTTAAAACATTGCACTACCTTGGACCGGACAATCAAATATTTCGTGTGTATAACTCATTTGGGGATGCAATCGTCCATAAATCGAAGCATACGACGGGATGGCATACGCCAGGTAAATAAATGCATTCAAATGTTTATGTATTTTGGAAATAATTTCTTTTAATCTCAAATATTTTTACGCTCTTGTGGGTTATTCCTATAATATTTTATTTGGCAAAAATATTAAATAATATGAAATATGAAATTTATGAATTATTTTTGACAGGATTCGGATGGGCAATGCATCTTTCAGCTTTTAATGGTTGGGTTATTTTTGTTTTTACAACGTTTCAAAAAAAAATTTTCAACTAAAGGGTGTCCGGGAAGTCGGGCGACAATCAGTAAAACATTTTTCTGAGGAAGACTATTACAGTTATCTCGCGGATTTCATAAGAAATTATTAGCCCACTAGATTTCTGAACCGGAGTAAAAATTTCATTAAAATCCGACAACTAATTTTAAAATGGGACGAAGTGAAAATCAGGAGTTCGCCAAGCGTGTTATTCACTACCACCAAAATGTGGCACTTTCTGATAGGAAAAACACGGTGTATCACTTTGTTGCTGAAGGAAAGTGCCGCCAATCTATTTACAAAATTATTACCCGATTTGAGGCTACTGGTAAAGAAAATTACGCCCCAATACCCGGACGTCCAAGTACTCAATCCTCACCAAGAAAGGTTAAGAAAGTTCTCACCACTTTCTCCAAGAACCCCTCAATTTCTCTACGCGCTGCTGCCGAAAAGCTTGGTATGCCAAAATCGACCGTTAGCGATATTAAACTTCAGAAGTTGGGTATTAAAGCCTACGTGAAGAAAAAGTCCCCCAAGTACATCGGTGACCAGGAGAAGCGGGTGAAGACGGGCGCGCGTCTCGTGTATCAAAAATCACTGGAGAAAATTATGGTTATTGACGACGAGTCTTATTTCCCATTTGACCCATCTGACGTTCCGGGGAAAAAATTTTATCATAGTACTGGTCCCGGAAAAGTAAATTATGAACACCAAGTCAAGCCCATTGCAAAATTTCCTAAAAGACACATGGTTTGGTTGGCCATGGATGAAAATGGTGAAATCTCCAAACCCTTCTATGCCGAAGGCACTGTCAACTCTGAGGTGTACTTGAGGGAGTGCATAAAGAAGAGACTGATTTCCTTCATTAATAAGCATCACGGAATTGATGAAATATTTTTCTGGCCAGACCTCGCTACGTCACATTACGCAAATGTAGTGACTGAGTACCTCAAGTCCAAAAACATTGATTTTGTCCCCAAAAAGAAAAACCCACCGAATCTCCCTCAAGCCAGAGGAATCGAAACGTTTTGGGCGTTGTGTAAATCTGCATATTCCAAACGACCAAATAAACCGAAAAGCGTCCAAGGATTTCGTCATATCATGACCAAAATCATGAAGGACGTGGCCAAAAAGTCAGGAAAAGCTGTAATGGAGAAAGCACGACGGAACCTCATCGCGTTCGGGTACAAAGGGGTACGTGGGGCTATGGGTGGTACTGTGAACTCTGCATGAGGTAAGCTTCTTCCAAAAACTATTTGCACGTGTTTAGTAAAAGCGTGTATTAACCTACATGGTTTTGCAGATTGTCGCCCGACTTCCCGGACGCCCTTTACTTTCCGATTCTGAAGCCGTTTGAGACATAGGATAATGTCCAGCGACGTGAGAGAAATTTCGGGTTGTAAAAGTCTAGTTTGCATCATGTCCTGTAAGGAAATAAATGCAAGCTGTACTTTGTGTAATACAAACACATAGCTCTAATTTTAGTTCACAAAACAAGTTCAGTACATCAGTACATAACTATGCAAAAGCAGAGGTTAAGATTTAAGCGTCTTGTTCAACAATGTTATTTATTTTATGGATTTGTCAGCATCTGGTTTACTTTCTTTTTCTGGTTAAAAGGTAGTCTTATTTCTGATAATGTCTGCCGGGGACTTGATTTTTTTTAGAAACTCAATAACTAGTGGAACGGTTAAAGGTATTTTCAGTTGCACAAAAAAATTCCTTGCTTGCGCCAAAACCCGTACTGTGGTGATATAAAAACTTAGGTTGCATTGTATGCGCTAAATGTTTCGATGCAATGGTTTGCTATTTAAAATTGTATCATGCTTCACTTAAATAGTGCTATCATAATGGATTTTGCATATCTTGATAATTAATAACACTTGGAAGTGTTAGCCCGGTAATTATAATTTGTAATTACAATTTAGCTGTAACTTAAATGTTCAATATCCCTGTGAGGTGTGACAGCATGCATTAAATAGATTTATTATATTTAGAATAGGGTACAGTAGCAGTTATCCACGAATATTAGCAAATTCAATTATCATGATATTGCGACTTAGACACTTGGTAAATGCAATTTTAATAATCGCAGATGGTTAAGTTTTGTCTGTCGCTCATGATTTGAAATTTAAAAGAGTCCTTGGGAATTCGACTCATTTGTTACTGTAACCAATTTTGGACCTTGGACACATGCTGAGTAATTTTAACAAAGGTTTCCTCTCTTAAACCACTTTAAGAACTTTAGCTCTCAACTCATACCAACCTCCTACTACCTACCTCGACCTTAAAAATGTCCCAAGTAATTGGTTGTGTAAGACATTTTTTCTACTCTTTTGAGACTTGAAACCTCAACTCCTCTCTTTCTGTAAATCCCAGAGGAGATTTGCCTTCAACGCTTTAACTCGCTAATGGCAGAAGCTGTATGGATTTTTCTGTTTTGTTTATTGTATTGGACTTTATGGTGGACGTAGAATAATGAATGGTATGGTCACGCATCGTGGCCTTTCCAAGTACTTTTTCTGTTGTTAAGAAGCCAAATTGTGTGTTTGAAATGATGTACAAGAAGAAAATAAAACTGCATTTCTTGTGCGTATTGGTAATAAGTGAGGACATTGGTATGAAATTAACGATGCTCATTTTACCCATGTTTCCTTTAGGTTGACGACATTTGCGTTGTGATGTTTTGTTGGCGAGAGGAAAGTTGCATCATTTCAGATACACAGCGTGGAAAATCAGATTGTTCGAATAATAGAAGAAGATGATAAAATTTAACAACATGATATTGCGGTTGGGTAACATGTTTTCTCTTCCCGATAAATCAAATATTTCGTGGACGCTTTTACCACAATAGTTGCTTCTTTAGAATTGGACGAGATTGGAGTAGAACTTGGCTTATATAATGCTGGAAATAAGTGGATTTAAGAAAATCCCTACTACAGTTCCCTCACACGTGGTGATGTTAGCTTTTAGTTTACTTATGTAACGTAGATAGTTTAAGTTAGTTTAGTTGGAGAGTAGAATAAGCGTAGAAAGCTGGGAAGGAAGAGAAAACTTAGGAAGTAGTTGGAGAAAAACTAAACTGGAAGAGAAATATTGTTTCGTTCCTTCAGAAGCAGGAATAGCTGGGGGCTGGGGATAAGCAAAATTGGATTTATTTATTCGAGCTCTGTCTTTTTGAAACTTTTACCGAGGTTGTTCAGCATAAAATACGGTTCAGAAATGTTGTTTCTACATTTTGAAAGTGCACAGAAAAGAGTTTAGAACTCTACTAAACTGGGATTTGCATGAGTGCTCATTTTGTTGATGGAACTTGCTTATTAAATAGCCATTAACGTACTACGTAATCAAAAAACGGATCCATGAACTTGGCCTTGCAACGCATGTATAGCAAAAATGTAATTTTGCCGGGTGGATTTATTTGCCTTCTCAAGTAAGTCTGTGCAGATTATATATTCGTTCAACTTATGTATTATATTTCTCAAGATGTGATAGAATTGTAGTTATCTGGGTTTCATTCATATCTTCCGCAGACTTTTTGGAAGCTACCGCAATTTTTAATGGCTGTATTTTAACAACACGAGAATTTAGATGTTTATTGACAGCTAGAAGTCATTTAATATAAGCAAATATTTTTTATATTTGTACTAAATACCTGAGCAAAATAATTGTGACTAATAGATTTTCTGAGGCTTGCTCCAGTATTAATAATTTAATTGAAAAAAAAATTAAATCACCGCATAATGCTATCATACATATGTATATTTTAAAATTAACTTCAAAGTTAAAGGTTGTGATTGAAGACTAATATTGTATACAACAATGTGAATTCGCGTAATTGTTTACTTTATGTCAACCAGTAATTGCACCCCAATTTACAGAGAGTTCTAAGTCTGTGTGTGCAAATTACGTGAAAATATGGTTTTTGACGCTCCTTTTGTACCTAATTTCTGACTTTCTAATTCTTCTGTTTTTGCATTCACTTTGACATGACTTCACGCAAATTAGCCGGTCGTCTATTCTTTTAAAGCAGCTCAACCTTGTCAAAAAAATCAAGCGCAATTTCCGCTCTATCTGGCAATCAGCACCATACTCATAAATAGTGTAAATAATTGGCCCATCATCATTGCTCGGCTAGATTTGCAATTAGTACGAACATGTCAAAAACATTCTTTAGCAGATTGGCTTGGATTGAATAGTTATTTAAAAAATTTATTGCAGCACAATATAATGAAAATTATTCAAAATTATTACTTATTCTATGGCATCCTTCGATAAGTTTCTAATTAAACTTTAACTTACAAAGGACTACGACGAACACAAGGGCTGTTCAAGTTGTTTGATTATACGAATGCCATCATTGTATTGTGTAATTAACCATGAATTCTTTTATGTGTTTTTCAGGAGCTACCAAAGATATTGGGACTGCTCTAACTAGAATATGTTTAAGACACAAAGCATTGGAAGCTAAAATGAAGACATTTACAAGGTAAGACTACACTAATTTTAAACTTGTTTAACGCGTTCATTAATCCATGGATGAGGTACATAAAGTCGGCAGTAAACTAAACTGTAAATATAAATGCTAAAATCAGTAACCGCATCCTGTTGGATGTTAACAAATTTGGTGTTACAAGAGCAGCCATGGGTTTACAGATAGACAGTGAAGGAAAAGCAAATGAAGTTTATTCTTGTTCAAAACTATTTTGAGCCCTTTTAGATGCATGTATCTCATGACATTCAATTTCATTTCAGTTGCCGTGGCAAACGGAAGGAAGAGCAAACATCGGAAATGAGGTTATAATTTATTTGAACAGAAACGCTCGTCCCTGACTTCGGGTTTGGTCAAAAAGTCTTTTATTGGGTTAGTTGCGGTTGACACTGCGGATTTTGGTAACCGAAAAGAGCTTTAGTTAAAAACCCAGCCAAGGGAGTGCATTTATTTCATACTATGACTTTAATTTAAGTTCGAGACTAACATCAAACTTGTATATTTACTATTTTGCTGTCAAGCATTTTTCAGCAGCGAGGTTTTCATTAGTTAACCATGTCATTTGAGCGAGTCAGTGCATTTCATGTTATTTGATAGTTATTATTATTGCAGTCCAGCAATTTGTTTAATGATTGTTCTGCTTTCTTGCAATGGAATTCAATGCAGTTTCAGGATCGGCCAACCATTAATATGTAATGTACTGATAGTTTTAGATCTCTTGCTTAAATGTAACTTTTTACTGGGTTACCGGAAGTTGATATTCCAATTGGCTACATGTCAATGTCAGAAAGATGCTGTTGTGTTTTTGAATAAGGGCCTGAATCATTACTATCTATAATACCAAGCTTGCATTTCAAGCTGTGTTAAAAAGTGTGTTTAAAAGTACTTAAAATACGGATCACACACTTTACCTGTGGTGCATGTAAAAGTAGGAAGTAGTGCAAGGTAATAGGCACTAACACAATTATGGATGGATTCTGTTTTTTTCACATTCAGTTGACTTTTACGTTAAAACAATCCAGATGTTTCAACTAACAGACCATTATGCTTCTGCCTTTCGTTTGATAAGTTCTTCATTTTAGTTGGATTGGAGATTGGGTTTGAGTCTCTGCGTTGTTCTCTCAGTTGGTGCTCTTTAAATTGCCTCGGGAGAGGAAGTTGATTATTATGACTATGACGCTCTACAAACCTCATCGTTCCTACTTTTTGGTTCATTATTACTCAGCTGGTATCTGTACTTCACTAATACCTTTATAACAAAATATGGTTTTGGCTTCAGTGAATGCTTCATCACTCATGTATTCATTTGTATTTCCAGGTTTCCTATAATAAAAAACAAAATAAATATATTTGCAATTTAATTCATTTATTTGATGGGCACTTGTGTTTGCCAAAATTAGCACGACGATGAGTTTCGGGTTCTATGAATCGACGGGAGTTGAGTTTAATATCGTTTCACCGAACTAAGCTAGCCAGGAGGAACAACTGTCACTGATTTACGGGAATACTTTTCGATGAAAGACAACAATGTTTTTGTTTTGTTTTCCATATTCATTTTCAATTTATTCCATAGTCTGAGGTGTATAATACAAGGGCGAATATACGTGAAGTTGGTTCAGACAATACCAATTACCTAGGAGGGAAGCTAGTTTTGCAAATTATTGGGTAGAAAATTGCATTGGAATTTATTTTTCTGGAGGGGATCATTCATTTGGAAACTAATGTCTGGATGGAATGCATTTCAATTCAGTAGCAGGCAGGTTGCTTTAAAATAAAATGAAAATGAATTTCATCATTCTATTGAGTCCAAATAATAACCACTTTATTCGTTATTTCAGACAATGATTTCTCTGTGATTATTTTGTGCCTGCGGTCTGGAGTTATTAAATTAAAATGGGAAACCTGAATTTTGACTGTCATTTGATATTTATTACCACATCTTATACTGAAGTTGGAAACCGGGTTTCTTTGTCTGAATCGATTTCATAATATACTTATGTCCTCTCCTATAGAATTCATTGATTTATGCAAGTTCAGCTTAGTCAAAGGTTAACATTTATTACAGGGTACGGCAAATGTCTCAGCTCGTAGTTTTATTATTAATGATAGTAATTGAAACCAAAAGGACAAGATTAGGTATTTTAGTTGAACAGTTTAATAGATTATACATTTAATATATTATACAACCACCCTGCTTTAGTTCTTCTTTTTGATCTGAAGTATAAAAGTGTGGCGGAAATTCAGAATCGGAATGCAAAAAACCGTTTCTTAATTTCGCTCTGGCTCACAGATTGAGCTTATCAATACATAAATACGGTCGAGTCACAGATTCATGCTTAACAGAAACAGAACAAAAAGCGAGGGTTATTCTGCCCTTATTTATCCTCACGTTTAACAGATGGAATATGTAGGTCCGCTTTGGCGTACTTATAATTTTTGCTTTCCGTAACATGCTTACCATATTTCTTATTTTATCTTACCATATTTCGGCTAATATGATAGTAATATGGTAAAGCTAGCACGGGTCGTTGGCATTTTTGCAACCTACCTCACCTACTGCGCACTACAGAGACTTATCTCTGATAGGAAGAACCGTCATTGCTAAATGCCAAATTGATATTGTGATAAACTTTGGCCATATGATCATGATGGCTTCAGCGAATATCGTGTCTTACGACTTTACCATCAATGGCAGCAGCCAGCTATGGCATGGCACGTTCGTGTGATTTGAGTCAATTAGAGTCGTAGCGTGGATGTCACAAAGAAGCGTAATAACTTGAGATCAAGGCTTTTTTCGAAATAGCAAAGAAGAGTTTACTTTTCGCCTGACTTTATTTTATTACAACACAGCTCGCATTAAAGGCCATTGTACTCGTAATGCTCTATTTCATTCAGAGTAATAATAATAAAAGTGCTGAAAAGAAGAAATACGAACTATCTGCAAATTCTTGGACTCGACACGACCTACTTTTTCGCTTGACGATGTTTTCTATCGTGCAGAGGATCAAGACCTATAATAATATACAGGGCAAAGAATAAAATGGCCAAATGTCCGAAGCTCCGAAGTGTGAGAGAATTAAGGGATGTCTAAAGAGATGTGAGATAAGGGATTTTTCATGACTATGGACCAAGCCCGGAAACGAATTAGATATTGGAAAAAATGCCGATCATTTTTTCATGTTTCTTGTCCTACATTTATGAATTCTTTCGCAGACAGTCTAAATTGTGCCAAATCGTGTTATTATCAACATCATAAATTATTTATTAAGGAAATTGTCTTCGGTATTGAAACTTGACAACTTTATTTTTCACCGTTTTAGTAGATTTGCGTTCATTTATTTATCGAAATCAAATTTGGATTGGGACTGTCTTACGATAAGATTGGTTGGGGATATCACTAAAAAAAGTCTAGCACGCACAATATTGGGCTATTCTACGCAAATCGAATTTTGCTCAAATATGGTACATGCAGATGTGTGGGATTTAAGCCACCCATGTACATTAAATGAACATTATGCAACTCTTTTCATCTCAAGAAACAGGGGAGAGCGATTTGTAAAATTTATTTCATGTAGAGACAACTACAGAACTGATACACAATGTGCATATGTAATTACTAAAAAGGGCGTAACTCCAGTTTAACGAAAAGAATAGCATACAAACAACAGAGCTAACGATATTTGTCTTGTCACAATGAATAATTGTTTTGCTTTGATTGACTTTCAGCTCCTTGATGGATTGTTTGGTCCTCCCTCTGCAAGACAAAGTTGAGGATTGGAAAAAAACAACAGTGCAACTTGCACAGTCACATGCTAAAGGTAAGCTCTAGAAAAATAAGATGACGAATAAACGTCCTACTCAATAAATTAAACAAACGAGAACGACTCTTGTGGAGTCCTATTCGAAATGAATCTGCATTTATTATGGCATGCTGTGAAGGGATGCGTTTTCTCTAAACAATATCGTCCTTAATATGCATTTATAAGCCCAAAATATTTGACAACGTAGCATGTCATTAACCGAGATTGATAGTGGGCTTGACTTGATCAAGTCACCTGGTTCAAATTACTGTCATCATTTGCTTTTCCTTTGTTCTTTTTCTCGTATTTGCCGCGTTCATTCATCGGCATCTAAAACACAGGTATCTTGTTGTTATATTATGCAATTTTGAGTTGGACGTAAAATAGCAACAATCAAAAAGTAAATTTACTTTTCATGTTGTATTGTCTTTAACACGAGATTTATAAACCTGCGAGTTTTTATGGCTGAAAGCGTTGCTTCCTTAATGCTTTCGAGTTTCAAGTCGTTTAGGTTTAGGAGGAATAAATGTCAGATAGTCTGACATACATTTAATATTAGTTAGGGGTTGGGTTTGACTGACTTTTTTTAAAAACATCCTGATCCTGCTTTGCTTTGGCTTCCCTGTTTCTGTTTCAGTTCGATCCTCTTGAATAAAACCTTATAGTTCTCATCAAGATTTATTGCTGACACTGTGCTTCACCCATCCAACTTATAATGCAATCAACCGATCTTGCTTGGTTCTCACTATCTTGGGCTACATTCGATCTCTTTTTTGTATTGGTTTTTTGTTGAGCCATTTGGATTGACACATCTTTTTTGTGTTGACTCTTCATTCCCATAT
>JAAXNX010002718.1:0-12539 GCA_036491905.1 Folsomia manolachei
ACGCCTGGATGGAACTGGACTCCAGTCTGGTGAATGTGGTTTGATTGAATGTTCTCAATTCATGGTGTGGTCAAGTAAAAAAAAGTAATCCAATTTGTTTATCCTTGGCTGGAGTATTTCGTAAGTTCCAATTTCCAGTCGTATCCTTTTCTAATTTTGTTTCTGTAAGAATCCAAATTTGTATTAGGACAAAAATATAAAATAGATTGTGATGAAATTTTAATTATTCTACTTGATGACAGTGTCTCCAATAATTTGCAATCTCATGTTCTTAAATTAACTGAATGCAGACATTGCACAAGAGCCAAATTAAATCAAATCATCTCCAAATCAATGAAGAGTGAAATATTGCGAATTGCACAGTGCAAATACATTTATTGCTTGGAATATATTTGGTTTGGTTATAAAGCAACGTCAAGGTCTTCAAGCTGTTTAATTTACATTTATTACATCCCACTAACTTTGGTCGTTATAAAATGCATTAAATGTCATTTATTTCATTGCTTTAAGAATGCATTCAACTATATTAACTGCCTTAATATTTGTAGATTATCTGGCAAATCTCTTT
The DNA here is from genome assembly GCA_036491905.1 of Folsomia manolachei. NCBI lineage: Eukaryota > Metazoa > Arthropoda > Collembola > Entomobryomorpha > Isotomidae > Folsomia > Folsomia manolachei. The sequence continues at coordinate 569 of JAAXNX010002718.1, forward strand.
CTTTGCAATTTACTCAAATTAGCGAAGATTATGTAGCTAGCTAATTTTTTGTTGTAGAATGGAATTCAGTCCTCTCACTTATCCTTTTTTATATCCCGACAATTTTAAAGATTCCAACTTTCTCATGATTTAAATTACAGGGTCTCATTTCATTCCACATTTGCAAAGTATGACAAATAAAAAAATGTTCTAGTTTTGGCATATTTTTTTAGCATTTAAATAGTTTATTGCACTCAACTCAACCGCATTTCCACGATACCAGATAAAGATTACCGATTTTAAATGAGAGTACAAATAATATGTGGGGAATAATTGCAAAAAAATCATATATAACTTCTTGGCACTGGTTGGCTTACTTATTGCGGAAATGCAATTTAGCAATTTAATCTAATCGCCTTCCATTTCATTGCCAAGAACGGGAGCTTTCTGCTAATGAGGTTTTATAGAAATAGAAAAATGATACCTTTGTTATGGATTAACCAACCAATTAATGATGTACTGTCTAAACTGAACTTTGTGTTTTTACTTTAGGTGAAAGCCACAAAATATTTTGCAGCTTGGTTTATATTAGAAATTCAAACAGATGCCACTCTTCCGTATGGACAAGAATGAAACAATTTTTAAGCATGTTCCTAATCTTATTAAGACAAGTCTGCAATATGCAAATATTATGTAGCATTTTATTTTGGCAGGTAAACTACCTGCAAAAAAGTGTTTCATGACTCGGACAGGTACGAAACCAGTGAGTCAGACCTAAGTAATATTGTCTTCTGACTCATACACGTTAAGAAAATGCATTATTGTATGTATCTCCATTGGTTAAACATAAAGCAGAGTTAATTAGCGGTCAGATGGAAATTAAGATTTAATGAAGAAACTTGAGCCAAATAATGTTTGACAAACATGAACTGCGTCGCAAAATAGTAGGATTTTCTCTAAAACATTTATAACACTACGAAACAATTACTCCGGGTAGTTTTGCACTTTTCATCATAATTTGCATTAATACCCGGGACTACCTTCAATATTATGTTTAAAATACTAAAATGTGATACATGGCGTGAAATTAAAAAGGATCCGCTCTTTTGATTTGATTCATTAAATCTTTGTTCTTATCCCCAAGAATTTTATCGTTACTCATGCCTCCGATATAGGAATGAATTTCTAAAAATGTCGCCAACACTGAATAGCCAACCCTTGCTAATTTTAAAATTTTAATTGCAAATTACTTTAGTTTTTTTATAGAAACTTATCCAGCCTCGTACAGTGGCTTCTTAATCTTTAACGTAACTTAATACAATTAATCCGAGCTTTGTACTGCGGCGTATTTAACCGACAAAGAAGTGCAAACTTTGCAAAATAGCACTTACCGAATTTGACCAGCCTCCACTGCACTAATTGAACGAAGCCACCTCTAAATTTCTAATTAACCAAACTATCCACAGAATTTGATCGTTACTCATTGTCTGCGATATAGGAATGAATTTCTAAAAATGTCGCCAACACTGAATAGCCAACCCTTGCTAATTTTAAAATTTTAATTGCAAATTACTTTAGTTTTTTTTATAGAAACATATCCAGCCTCGTACAGTGGCTTCTTAATCTTTAACGCAACTTAATACAATTAATCCGAGCTTTGTACTGCGGCGTATTTAACCGACAAAGAAGTGCAAACTTTGCAAAATAGCACTTACCGAATTTGACCAGCCTCCACTGCACTAATTGAACCGGGTCACCTCTAAATTTCTAATTAACCAAACTATCCACAAACTAAGATTTCGGTGGAAATCCGTTATTTCCAGGATGAAGAGGGGACGACGGGTATCGATTTTGAGGGTGGCTGGAGAAAATCCAGTCTAGTCTCTAACTCTAACCTTCACTCCGATTTCGGCTCTTCCGAAAACACAACAAAAATAACCGGCACCAACCCGTTCCTTCAAGATTTAACTCTTAATTATGGCACCTGGAGTACCTTATTCTGTAAATCCAAACTTTTTAAAATGTTTCAAATTGAAGGTATCATTTTTATTTGTGTCACAAAGTTACATCGTTTCGCTCTGTTTATTATTTTACTCGTTTATTAGACTGAATAGTGTCACCCTTAATATTCCATTTGACATTAGTTAGGGATGTTCCTTTAGTGGGAGGAAATCCCGTTGCTTCTATCCTCTCTCAAGTTATTGTTTAGACTGCAGCCCGTACTTTAGTGTAAAGAGTACGACTTTTAACAGCCTATTCTATCCCATCTAGTAACCAAGAATCTCTTACATTTACTTGGTTAACGGCTGTATAACTGAGTCAGCCAAGTACTGGTTAAACTTAATGTAACAAGCTTATTCTTACTCTTACATAAGGCAAAGTAGCCTAAAAAGCTGAGACAGGGGTTCCTTCGATGTCATGAATATGGGAATTTACCATGTTTAAGACACTAGTTCCCAGTACATATGGTGAGTTTCTTTGGATGGGTGGAATGACTGGATGGCAGTGAGACAGGGTTCTACGGAGATAACCTATGTTATAGAAGGAAACCCTGGTATTTTTTGTGTAAGAAGACCAAAAACAGGCTGGTTGTCCAATTTGGAATGAAATGCATTGCATGAGAATAGTTGCATATGACGGAACTAACTGGTTAGTATGGATTTGGTTCCTTTACTCCAGACTCTGTTATTTTGTTATTTGAATGACCATCTGGAAATGAAGGAACCCTTATTTTTTGTCCCTTAACAGAAATCCGGTAGAATTTCATACATGTGGCTGCACTAGGGTGCAGTACTGGATTGTCTGGGCTGGAAGAATAAGCAGTGTGCTTATAAGGGTTTGCCTTACGAATGAAACAATAAGGGACCTTCCCTTGGGTGTCAGCTAATCCAAACAATGGCCAGGTGTGGAGTGGGCCCTTACATGCATTTGGAGTACAACTCTAATTTAAAAATGAGACCATTTTTATTAAGTAATAAATTGAAAATAGAGACAAACCTTCATGAATTTCATTTCTTTTACATTCGCATATTTAATTTTTTTTGTAAATTCTGAACTTTAGACTATTTTAAAATAAACACCGTTGCATGACAAGAAATACAATAAAATGAGTTGTAAAATGCTCAAAGGATTGCATGACTGCCCACCCACAATGCTTTTATGAGTACAAATATAATTTAATCTGGCTCAGATATCCGCGAAATAGATTCCTCCCGATTTAAAACACGGAATTAAGAACATTCAAATGATTATCTTTCCAATTTTGATCTTATCTCCAAAGGAGGCGGAGAAAGAACACTGTTCCCACACGCGACGTCATTGCAGAGTGACCGTGATCATGAAATGTCCACCAGTTCCTAAACGGAAGCACAGTCCAAAGGACACAGCTCATTTAAAGAAAGTATTATCCGAAGATAAGATGTTATCCAATAGATTTCAGGGCATGGCTAGACCTGTAGTCTTGCTCTTGACCTGCCTTTTGACCTCCACTCAAGGGCAGCTACTCAGTAAGTTAGGAAAGTATCCTAGAATTCATTAATTACTAAAATTTGTTCCCCGATTTTTGTCAGATATCGGTTCCGGAACTTCTGGAAGTTCGGGGTCATCCGGTAGCGCACTAAACCTTGGCCTGGGCACTGGTGGCGGTAGTAGTGGAGCCAGCCTTGGTTCGACACTGGGTGGAGTCGTGGAAAATGTGGGGTCAGCGCTGGGATTGGGTGGAGCAAGTAGCGGAGCAAGTGGGAGTGGCGGAGCTAGTTCTGGAGGAGGTTTGGAAGCATCTTTGGGTCTTGGTGGGAGTGGGGCGGCCGTGGATATTGGGGCTGGAGGTGGAGGGACGAGTGGGAGTGGTGGACTTGGGTTGGGAACTTCGGGAGGTGAGCTTGAGACGGGTGGCATTGTTGGGATAGTAATTAATTGAGGATGGTTTGATTAGGTGGGATTAATACGGGAGTGGGAGTGTCGGCGGGGTCGGGATCGATTGGAATTGGAACGGGTGGTTCCGCCGGCGGTTCGGCTAGTGGTTCAGTTGGAACGGCGGGCAGTTCAAGTGGAGGATCTATTGGAACGAGCGGTTCTGTGGGGACTGGTGGTTCGGCCGGAAGTGGCGGATCTATTGGGATTGGAACGGGTGGTTCGACAGGCGGTTCGTCTGGAGGATCTGTTGGAACAGGCGGTTCAAGCAGCGGTTCTGTGGGGACGGGCGGTTCTGTGGGAGTAGGTGGTTCGACTGGAAGTGGCGGTTCAGTGGGAGTGGGCGGATCGGTTGGAACGGGTAGTTCAGGCGGTTCTGCCGGAAGTGGCGGATCTATTGGAGTAGGTGGTTCGACTGGAACAGGCGGTTCAAGTGGCGGATCGGCTGGAACGGGTGGTTCAGTTGGAACAGGGAGTTCAGCCGGAAGTGGTGGCTCAGTTGGAGTAGGCGGTTCGGGCGGTGGCTCAGCAAGTGGATCTGCCGGAGCTAAAGGAGGTGCAAAAACCGGTGGTCGCGTCAAAGGTCAAGCCGGTATTCGCGTCAGGGCAGGAGCAGGAGCCAAAGCCCGCTCCGGAGTAAAAGGCGGTCGTCGTAAATCCTGGAACAGCGCCTGGTCGCAACAATCTCTCCAGAAGAAAGGCATCGCCGCAGCTAGTGGTTCCAACAAAGTAAAAGTCGTCAAAAAATTCGGTTCCGGTCTAGCATCCGGTAGTCGCGGAGGCGGACTAAAATGGAAACAGAGCTCCTCCCTACTTAAATCCGGCGCAGCTTCAGCTTCAGGTCTCGGAATGGGCCTTAAAGCCGTTGGCGTCGGCCTCTCAAAAACCTTGGGACAACGCCAGGGCTCCGCTAAAATGACGCGATTTACTTCCGGAATTAGAAACAGTCTCACAAAGAAAGTGGTTGGGAAGACACTTTCTTCCGCCACGAAAAAAGTTGCTGGAGGACTGAAACGTGGCGTTGGAGCTGGAACAGGGCTTAACACAAAATTCCTCGGGCTCCCGAAACAAATAGCGGGTCAAAAGCTGAAGCTGGGTGGTCCTAAGAAAGCGGGGAGCAAAATCATTAAAAAAGTTAAAGGCACAAATAGTGGTTAAATCAATTTATCTGTAAAAATGCAATAAAATTGTCATTTCAAAAATCCTGCCAATAAATCCACTGGATTAAATCCAGTAACATACCCACTGACGGGTATCCGTACATGATTTGCATGACTTTTAGACACAGGTAGATACCTACATATGTGTAGCTACGGTTTGGTCAAGTTCTGTAACGTGTCATGATTCACTTCCGGTGTGGAATCCACTGTGGATGGATCCCTCTTCCTGGGTATCCTATCCCAGAAAGGAAGCCAAACTAAGGTATTGTTACTTGGAATGGACTCACCTGAGTAATATTACCTCTCGAGTCTGATTGCATGACTATGACAGAGGAAGGAAGGAAGCGAGGGTGGTTGCCTGGTTGGTAGTTGGTGGGGGTGGATGTTTTGTAGATTAACTTTTTTACGTACATGCTCACCACAGTGCATTACACTTTATGTCCTATGTTACCTGTAATAATGCTTTTTTAGATGCTACCTCACTCATATTCAGAGTACTACTCTATTCCATCCCTTACTCAACATAAAACTTTATTAAGTTTACCAGTAGCAGAGATGAATTCCAGGTTAAGATTGTAAGGATTTCTTAACGAAATATTTACTTGTCTTGATACTTGAAAGTTTACCAGTAGCAGAGATGAATTCCAGGTTAAGATTGTAAGGATTTCTTAACGAAATATTTACTCGTCTTGATACTTGATTGCACAATAAGTTGTGAGACGCAGTGTTACATTGGATTTGATCGGGATTACATCAAATTGAGAGTGTTTTAAAGTTGTGGGTGCAAATAGTTGGTTAAATAAGAGACAATCTCAATCTAAACATCTAATAATCTAGCCACAAGTTTAGGGTTAGTGATCGAGGTGGGCATATGTTTAAGATTGAATTGACCACAAGTTCCCACGCCATGCTTGATTATTCCCAGTCAGCTCTGTGCAACAATGGGGACGAGAGGTAGTTTGCAAAATGGTGTAATCAAGTTGTAAGCTAATTTTGACAAGTTAAAAAAATTTGGATAAAAAAACACGTCTTATTCTTCAGTTGTGACTTGTCTGTAAGGATGTGATCATGTTGATAAGTGTCTTATCAGCAAGTGACTGGTAACACTGGATTTAAACAATTCACGATAATGCCGCAACCTAGGATGGTTACCCGGTGTGAGAATGGATAACATAGGGAGTGAGTACATGGTTATCAGTGACTTATCAAGGTGTCAATCAATACCGTGACAATTGTGGGGCATTCAACTCAGATATGGAATTGTGCAATGGAATAAAGAGATGGACAAGTTATCAGGATTCTATCGATGGATATCGTCATTACACACAATTGCATACTTTGTCCCTTATCAAACTCATTTTTAATGGTGATTAATTCCCAGTAGTGTATGTGGGAGGGTATTGCAAATTAAGTAGTGTGTGGCCGTGAAATATTATTTGCAATGGATTCCATCCCCAATTCCAAATAACATTCAGGAAATAGTTCCAAAATTGTTCCTTAAAATTGTGAGAAACTTGTAAATTGTGTAGTATTTCGAATAGACCAAGGATGGCGGATCGTTTTCATAAGTAAGTAATACAACACCAATTAACAGTTTGTAAAGGAATGTAACATAATCTGCATGTCTTGTGTGATATTTAGAGGAATGACAAAAAGTAAACTCCGTTATTTCACCGCATCTTCATGTACTTAACAAATTCATACCCAGTTCTGTATTATTCATCTCTGTTGTAATATCAAGGAAAACACACATTGCTCAGCTTCTTAGATGTTGATCCATTTGTGGCATGTGTGACGAAGCCGTGAGTCCGTCACGGGTAGAAGTAGCAAACCGTAATTTGCTGTAAAGGCTTAAATACTTGGATGTAAATGTAGAAAATATTTTTAAAAAGGCAGCAAAATCTAGGCACACATGTCGTCCTTTGAGTAAGACTAACAATCTTGTACCGTAATCCGTAACAATGCAGATTATTCTGTAACAATGCTAAGAAAACAATGCAGATGTTGCAGAATATAGCATTCTTAGAACCATAATTGTGGCAATTCTTGCAAAAATATGATCCAAAATGTGTGTGATAACTTCCTAATTTTGCCAGGGCGGCTCGCGACGGTTATCTGGAAGCCTTGAAGGAAGCTACGCGAAAGGATTTAAACATTAAGGATGAAGACGGGATGACTCCTACGTTATGGGCGGCTTTTGAAGGGAATCTAGACGCCCTGAGACTTATCGTGGGACGAGGGTAAGCTATTTTCATGTCCAGATTATTAATTTTATTCGTAAGATCCATCTTTGCATAAAAATTGCAAATTATTTGCAAGAGAACACTGCAAAATTATTGAGGAATTTCGCATTTTAATTGTTCCCTGAATATTCATAACTATCTCTTTGTCACGCTCTTATAATTAATCCAGTTTTAATTAAGATGCCACACACTCCCAAATTAAGTTAATCCTGACAATTGATTGATTATCGATGAATTTATGCAATTTTTTGCAGAGGCGACCCCGACAAATCCGACAACTACGGGAATTCTGCCTTACATTTCAGCTCCGCCCGGGGTCACATGCCGTGCGTTTCTTTCCTAGTAAATTTCGGACGTCAACCTTTGGGCTCTTGATATTGACTTCCATTCCGCCAAAGACTTAGCCGCCATTAACTCCCGCGACGACATTCTCCGCTTCCTAGACGCCGCTCTGGCCCGAGAAGAAGGCAAAGATGCCAAAAAAGTCAAATCCTACAAAGAAAAAGGCGTCCGAGATGCGGAAAAGAGGGCGAAAGAATTTGAAAAATTGCAAAAAAAGGCATCCAAACAAGCCGAAGAAGACGGGAAGAAATTGGCGAGAGCTCGCAAGGAAATGGAGAAAGGCGGTGGCGCTACAAATGGCGTGGGCAAAGGCGCCGAAGGTCCGCGGCCTTCTATGGCGTTTCTTTCGCTGCGCAAGGATTCCCGACTGTTGTACGCTTCTTCGCCAAAGTTTTCCGAGATTGTCGCCAACCAGGCGGCGTCTAGCTAATGCGGCAGGTAAACAGGGCACTGGTGGGGGTGCTGGGGGTCATTTTACGTCGGGTGTGTATAAAAAGGTGGTTGCCAAAAAGGGGCAGACTGTCGCAGGAAATAAGGCGCCGGTACCGGATTCAGATTTTAAGGTGAGGTTTAGCAAGATACCCGGGTATTTCAGGGTTTCATACTGATTGAGGTTCTTCTCTCCAGGTCACGGACACGGAACCGGATGGGAAACGCTCGATCCGAAGTTTATCCGGGCTTCGGAGGGATTCTGAAGTGATGTACGTTCCAAAATATGACATTTCCAGCAATAACCTGGGAAAGAGGGGGAAAAATTGATGGACTTTTTGAGGATATCACGAATTCGGAGGATGGTCAAGTTGTCATTAGTGTGAGAAGGGGGTCGGAAAGTCCACCCCCACCAAACCGCGGGACTGTGGGGAGGAGGGCGGGCTCCATTTCGGGGATTGGGCTGACGAGATCCATTTCTCAGCCGGATTATATGCAACAGGTGCCGAAATTTGGAAATTATTGACTAATTATAGATTGAACAATCAATTAATTGATTGATTTTTACCCGGGTATTATCCAGGTCGGCACAGATGGCACCCTAGAACCGGGTGAAGGTGTCCCCTCCATCTTTGAAAGACCGGGTTTCGGCTCAATGGCATTTCGGAATTCAATAACTTCCACACTTCAAAATTTCCCGAATTTTAGTGAAAACGGGAGAAAAAGTAATGGAGGTCAGAGTAATGGACATGCCAAAAATAAAAAGCCACAAAAATATGAGGAATCTGATGATGGTAAGATATTGCAAAAAAAATGGCGAGCCTTGTGGCAAAACTTTGCCAATTTTGAGACATTTCTGCACAACTTTCAGACGTGGAAACGGGTCCAGTAGAACTTTTCCTGGCTGCGGCCGGACTTTCGAAATATATTCCGACATTTATTGATGAAAAGATTGACCTGGAGGTAAGTAACTCGCGAATAACTGCCAATTTATTGCAAACATTTTTTATAATTGTGCCATTTTTGTGCCAGGCCCTCATGCTGCTAACAGAGGAAGACCTAAAATCCATCGGGATAGAGATGGGACCTAGAAGAAAGTTGCTCAAAGCCATTTGTGACCGTGAAGCGTCCCTCCAAGATCCCGGAGAGATGATTGATAGTCGCCTCTAATTCCTTAAGTTAACTATTCTAATATTTAGTTCAGCTACTAAAATGTATTGCGCTTATCAAGTCAGACCTTACTAACCATTTACAAAGGAGAGGAAAGAGAGAAATGTAATAAAATAAGAGTCATTCTGTAAGAAGGACAATTACTACTTTTAAACTAGCTGTTAATTAGGACAAGTTTAATTAAGTTGTCCAGATAATGCCGTATTTACCCAGGAGTTAATTCTTACCTATTTTAGATAGCTTTGCTTGCTACATCGTGCAATAAAGGGTATGGATGTACCGTTTTAGATAAGCAAAGACTCCAATGTTTTTTTGCGAAAAAGACAATCCTCGCAAACTTATTTTATTGAGTTCATCCCTGTCAATTCCGCCAAACTTTGCCAAATCCAATTCTGGCTCCCAATGCTCTGGTCAATGTCACGTCAAACCTGATTCTTTGACACATAATAAGACGGGCAGTCCATTGACTGGATAAGATCCAAACCACGAAGGTCCCATAACTTTATTTGTTTGTCAAGCTAAATATGTGAGATTCCCAGAATTGGAGATGACTTCCATCGAATTTTGATCAGAAACTTGACCCTGGGACATCAAGGTTTGTGTTTTTTCTTCCGGGTTATTTTCGGGTTTATTAAATTCATTTATTTTTATTTTGTTTGATCTTGAACCAAAGATTAATTCTTGTTTATTTTAAAAGTATGAAATTTGGACTCTTAAATTATTTACGTATTTCTGCAACAGTTTGTAAGCATCTCCTTTCCGCAACAGTTAGTAGAACATCTCTCGGTTGAGTAAAGATTGGAGTGAAACTTGCGAAATGATCAACTCCTCTCAACTTTCTCTCCGAGAAAGTCTGCAGCTGAATCAACTCTCCCAACTTGACTTTCTCCATCAAATCATAAAGTCTAGTCAATTGGAAAACTCCTCAAAACTGGGTAATTGGATTGATCCAACCCGGGTTACGTAAACTCGGGGCAAGTTCCTTGCTTATTTATTTTTTACAAGTATTTTTACAAACAACTCAGGTTTAATGTAATGTAAATAGCTTCCTGGATCCACCTTTCTCGGTTTTTTTCTTATTTTCCCAATAATCCCTGAATACCCGGCCAAGCTCCCCGAACCTCTTGAACCCGCTCCCGGTCCACTACAAGAGAGTGATCTTTGACTGCAATTTCCTTCTCGAGATCAATCCGAATCCCTCGTAGACTCTGGAGGGCATTTTCTCCACAACATATTTGACCCTGGAGGCAACTCTCGTCCGTGGAGAGAGTGGCGAGTTGTTGGATCAGCCTGTAAATTGGCAATATTGCAAAAAAATTGGAAATGTAAATTTGCAAAACTATTTGCACATTTTGTACCCACCTGGATTGCGCGGAATCCTTCGTCATTTCGGGACAGGGACGAAAAGTCCTGTTGTAAAGTCGCGTTTGCGCCAGACGCATACTAGCCGCGAGTGGATCCTCCCTTATAGCGGAGCGCATTGAGGCTAAGCCTTTTTCTGCGAGGACCATTTCTGCAAGGACCTGGGTTGCAAATAAATTGCAAGCTTTTAGAAATTAGGCTCCATTTGTTGGGTAATACAATAATAAATCAATTTCTAAAAACTGAGTGCCAAACAGGAATTGGAGTGGTTTCCAGAACGTGCTTTGATGTTTGGGAGAGATTATTAAAAATGAAATTGGGAACCTTTTCCCAAATTAATCCATTTAATTCCCGACGAATACATGACCTTGTTCTGGAACCACATCAAAATTTGACCAAATCCACCACAACTCACTCATTTCCCTAAAATCCTGCCAATTTTGAGAGTGCCAAAGCTAAAAGCACTCTATTTTCCGGATATTGTTTGAAACAGATGTCCATAAATGCGGGTATCTGCAATTTTGCAGGCAATACCCGCCTCTGCACCCAACTCCTGATCCTTTGCCTGCAGTAATTAGTGGGAACAGCTACAAATTGGAGGGACAATGCCCATAATTAAGGCAACCCAACAACAACTCTGTATAACACCGAATTCGGTCGTGTTCTCTTCTGGTTTTTGTGGTGAAAGTGCATGATTACCCTGCCCAATCTGGGATCTGGAGAGAAAGTCAACTTTCCAAAGTAGCTTTCAAACCCGGGTTTCGGGTAATGTCCTATTTTATCCGGGAGGATTAGGGTGTCCTCATTAATTGTGGCTTTGTTCAAGAGCAATTAACCATCGGCCTCCTGGGAGAGAGCAATATGCGAAAATATTTAATCCCAGAAACAAACAAGTTGATCAATCTTCATCTTTGTGAATGCTTTGCAAATAAATATTCGCACATATTTGCCTGTAATTTCGCAACAAATTCACTTTGAGACCTTGCTTCCTACACGTGTCCCTTCTGGCCTGGATTTTCTGATGGAAACAGAGACTAGAAAGTTTTTGTTTTGTTCTGTACTTGAAGCATGTCTGAGTTGTGATGGGTATTGATTAACTTGTCAAATGGCAGCTACTTAAATTCTGTTGTTCTCTCCATGATAGAGACTCCATCAAAGAGGCACATATGGCTGAAATAGCGGAGAAAGTCTTGTGTAGGTGGATACCGAGTGGTATTGTAATTTAATACAAGTCTCCAATTAATTACTATTCCGTAAACACTCAGGCCTTGCCAGAAGTTGCACCTTGGGGACAAATAGGGAATTCGGACCGAATTATTCGGGATATGAGGAGAAAGTTAATGAAATTGTGGCCAGAGTTCTTTCTCTTCCCAT
>JAAXNX010002719.1:0-12536 GCA_036491905.1 Folsomia manolachei
TCCAACGGATTATGCTACATCGAAACTATGAATTTAGACGGGGAAAGTAACCTCAAGCAAAGAGAAGTCGTACGAGGTTTTGATAAAAAGGTGGGTTTTATTTAATGTTATATATATTATTGCATGTTGTGTTTTATTGGCAAAGTTATAGTTTGGCAAAAATAAGAAAAACGTATTTATGGTTTGGCAAAATCCTATTTCACATGCGTAAGGTTAAGTCACTTTTAAGCACGGGTTACATAAAATAATCTAGAATTCATTTCGGTGTTTATACTAGTACAAATGGGATTTGCAGAATTTCTGATATGTTCCTAAAACTAACATGTTGTATAACATGTTGCAAAACAAAAGAACGGGAAACTTGTGTTACCGCATAAGGAAACAAACGCCGTAACTTAAACGCCATGTTTTTTTTTTGCCAAACTGAAATTATGTTTTTGCCAAACCGTAATCACCCTTCATTTGCCAAACTGAAGATAAATCGTTTTATTCGACTGTTGAATGGTGAACCACTAATAATTTAATCGTGATTTTTTTGTCTGTGTTTCAGCATGACACGTTTGATGTGAGTAAATTTAACAGCAAAGTCGAAGTGGGACTTCCAACAACCAAAATTTATCACTTTTCGGGTAAAATGATACATCCCGACACAGAGCAAGTGCCTGTTACCAAAGAAAATCTTCTTCTTCGAGATTGCTGTCTTAGTAAGCAAAATATCGCAATTTTTGATAATTTTACATAGGGAGGAGAAAGCAAAGATTGTTAATGATACATACGTATTTCAACTACGAGTATAGCCCAGTGCGGAAATATCAGCCAAAAAAATCCTAAAAATGCGTTAACTATTAATGCTTATGAAGAAAACGACTAAAACTATTGACTAGTATTATTTGATTTTTTTAGAGCTATAATACAATAATAGTATAAAGTTTTGACTGATAATCAAATTCTGATAAGTGTTAAGGCAAAACTTTTTTAAATATAAAAAATGATTAACAATAAGACTAAGACATTAACCATCACAGATTAATCGATAAGATTATAAATAAGTACTAATTATTAATTAGAATCTCTCAACTTCGGATAATAAGTCTTTTTTCAACTTTTCACAGAAAATACGGACTACGTTGAAGGTCTTGTTGTTTATGCTGGTGAGTGAAGCAAATATGGCAATAATAAGTGCATGATCGTTTAATATATTTTTTTTAATAATTGTAGGTCGTGAAACTAAAGCCATGTTGAATAACGGAGGTCCTCGTCATAAAAGAACAGGGTTGGAGAAACTTATGAATTTAGAAGTCGTTTGGTGCGTCGTGATCTTGGCTGTGCTCTGTATCGTTGGTGCTACTGGCTCTGCCCTATGGCTTTCCACTTTTGATGAGCCGGGAGTGCCTTTTATAATTGGAAGTGACAGTGATAATTCTGGAGTTCATTGGGTGAAAGTTTTCACTCAATTTCTCACATTCATTATTATTCTGCAGGTGGGTGCTGGTCAAGCCTAAAGATTGTATTTCTCACAAATATGACCCATCTGTTTTTTTTAATTAAATTTTGATGTGTTTATTCGATACAGGTAATGATTCCATTGTCGCTATACGTGACAATCGAACTAACCAAATCCATGCAAATTTATCATATTCAACATGACGTTGAGCTATTTGATCCGGAAACAAACAAACGAATAGAATGTCGAGCAATGAATATTCCAGAAGACTTGGGACAGGTTAGATCAGAGAAAATCCTTAAACAATTACCATTGACTAACTAACAAATTGTTGACAAAATTTGTATAGATCCAGTATATTTTTTCGGATAAAACGGGGACTTTGACAGAAAATAAAATGGTGTTTCGCAGATGTGCTATTGGTGCTATTGACTATAATCACACTGAAATGCCAGGAGAAGCAGTAAGTTTGTGTAGTAATAAGCTGAAAGTGTACATTAATAGTAGTTTTTATCTAATTGTTTTGTTTACCCGTTTTTATTCAGTCATTTCGAGATAGACCAAATCTTTTTCCGCTACTTAAAGTCAACCCAACGTTGTATGAATTATTTGGGCAGTGGGATATTCAGATTTCTGTTGAATCGGGAAATTATCATGAAGGCTACTCGGAAAAAGCAGAAAAAATTCGAGAGTTTTTTCTAATTCTTGCAATTTGTAATACAGTCGTGGTCGCAAAGCATCCTCATGCCGACAAGGTAAATCCTTTTGTTTTGTATTTTGTTTATACTCCATTAAACAATATATTCTTTAGATGGACGATCACGGCGAAGAAGTTGAAGAGCAACTTGATGGAGAGATTCCTGGCCAAAGGCTGTCTACTATCAGAGAATCAATGGATTCATCCTCCGTGAACAGTGCATCATTTGCTTCCCAATCTTTTAGTGACTTCCAATCAGAACCAGAAAATCTTCGGAGCTCTCTGAAGAATGATACTTTACAAACCAATTTATGTACAAATGGCTTAGTGATTCCAAGCCAAGGCATTCGAAGGCCTATTAGACATTTGATGCTCAAGCCAGACACTGCTAGACCACTTTCTCCTATATCATCATCTAATGAAACGACTCCAACAGAGTCTCCAGCTCAAAGGCCTCGTTTTCTTACCTTCCAAAATGCTTTAACTAAGAAATTAAGTCGAACTCTTCTCAACAACGTGACCTCAGTCTCCGCATCTACGCCTTCGCCCATGGAACCAAAACCTATTTTTGAGGCGGAAAGCCCAGATGAGCTGGCCTTAGTTGAAGCTGCATATTTATATAATTGTAGATTAATCAAACGATCTCCACAATCGCTTACTGTGATGATGCCAGGTAATCTTGTATAAGCAGGACGGTGTCTTACCTCTTCAAATACACTAATGTGATCATGATTTATTAATGATAGGTGATGGCCCCGTGGAATATGAAATCTTGCACACATTCCCATTCGACTCTGTCAGGAAGCGAATGTCCATCGTTGTCCGGCATCCGCAAACAAATCAAATTATTATGTACTGCAAAGGTGCAGATTCTGCCATATTTTCCAAATTAAAGCGCTGTGGTAAGGCCGTCAATCGTTTAATTGTTAACATTTCATCTTCATTCAATGTAATTTTAAAATTTTGTCTTCCAGACGTGATACAGACAGAAATAACTAACCGAACCCAAATTCAGATCGATAATTATGCTCGAGAAGGCCTTCGTACGTTAGTTATGGCAAAACGAGTCCTGAGTGAAGCAGAATATAGAGATTGGCTGATAAAGTTTCGCCTAGCCGAGCTGGGTA
Organism: Folsomia manolachei; assembly: GCA_036491905.1. Lineage (NCBI taxonomy): Eukaryota > Metazoa > Arthropoda > Collembola > Entomobryomorpha > Isotomidae > Folsomia > Folsomia manolachei. The sequence continues at coordinate 3,269 of JAAXNX010002719.1, forward strand.
AGCGTATATAAATTATTCATTCTCTTTAACAGTATATTGAAATAGGCTCTTAAAATATAAAAAAACAACAATTGGTAATCTTAAGCAAGATAATATTAATACTAAATGATTGAATTTAATGCTATTTACAGATCTTGATAGACGAGATGAGTTATTATCCGAATGCTATAGCTTATTAGAGAACAACTTAGAGTTGGTTGGTGCAACCGGAATTGAGGACAGACTGCAGGACAGGGTCCCAGAAACCATTGAATCGTTACGAAGGGCTGGAATCGTTGTGTGGGTTCTAACTGGTGATAAACAAGAAACCGCAGTAAATATTTCCTACTCTTGCAAACTTTTCGCACCCAACATGGACATAATCACAATTAACGCAAGAAGTAAAGACCAGGCTGAAAGCACTATTTTATTCTACCTAAATGAAATCGAAAAGATGAAAAATGGAGGCTCTGCTCCTGGCCCTTCGGATCAGCAATGCAGCACAAGTCGCCGCGGGTCGGCATTTTGTCCACCGTTAACTAACAAAGAACGGGCTTTAGTTGTAGATGGACGGACACTTACGTGAGTTACCACTAGACCTATATTATTTGTGAGGTGTAAGGTCTCATTTTGTTTTTTTTTTACTCGCAGATATATATTAGACCACAAGACTCAATTAATTACCAAATTCTTAAGTTTAACCAAACATTGCGCATCCGTACTTTGTTGTCGAGCAACTCCTCTTCAGAAAGCTTTCATTGTTACGAGTGTAAAGGAGCATCTTGGTATGAGGACCTTGGCAATTGGGGATGGAGCCAACGATGTTTCTATGATTCAAAGAGCTGACGTTGGAATTGGCATTTCCGGGAAGGAAGGGATGCAGGCTGTAATGGCTTCCGATTTTGCCATTTCCAAGTTTAAATATTTGGAACGACTTTTACTCGTTCATGGTGAGCTTTGTTTGGCTTTATTTGAAATTTTGCATGAAAGAACTATGTTACATTGCAGCTTGACACTTTTGTGGAATGGTTAATTGATTATTTCAATATGCTTCAAGGTCATTGGTGCTACGATCGACTTGCAAGAATGATTCTATATTTTTTCTACAAGAACGCCGTAAGTGGAAACATATTTACGTTTGTGAATTGTGTACTATATTATTGTCTACGATGTTATAGGCCTTTGTTTTCGTGATATTTTGGTACCAACTTTTGAACGGTTGGTCCGGATCTGTGATGATAGATCAGATGTACCTGATGGTGTTTAATTTATTTTTTACTGCCCTACCACCAATGGCAATCGGTTAGTGTTTTTACAGTACGACATCTTTTTTATTTGCTCACCTCTTATACATCAATTTAATTATTTTCAGGTATTTACGACCAGGATTGCCCTGGTAAGTTTCTGTTTTTTTATAAGTATGAGTTGTAGTCTTTTTATTTCATACGAAGTAAATTTAAATGCACATCATATAAAGTAAATGATATGTCCGTGTCCTGTCCGACAGCGAAATATTTCATAATTTTATTTTGTTTTTCAGCTGAACTATTACTACAATGTCCTAAACTATATGGGCAAGGAAGGTTACAAAAGGTTCATCAAGCTCATTCATTTTGGTTGAATATGTTGGACTCTTTATACCAAAGCGTCGTTATTTTCTTCATGGCATATGGGGTAAGGGATGGAACGGTGTATTTTCTTAAGTACATGGTTTCTTATGTTTTCCTGTTTTGTATATTAAATTTATTAAAATTCCAGGCTTACAGCGGTTCAGATGTTGGAATGTTTGAATTTGGAACAACGATTGTGGTGTCTTGTATGTTTACCATGTTGGTACACATGGCTATTGAGGCGAAATCATGGGTATACTTTTATTTTGCATGATATTGCTGCAGCATCGCATTGCTGCATCATCGCTTACAAAGAATTTTTTCTACAAATATTACTTTATTCCATTTCAGACAATTATTCACGTCCTGTCAATTGTGGCGTCTATTCTAGTTTTTTACGGGTTTGCGTTTGTGTACAACACCGTTTGTATTAATTGTTTGGGTTTCGAAAACCCATTTTGGGTTATTCATGAGCTTATAACGTCGGTAAGTAAATAATTACAAATATTAGTTATTGTTGAGATACTTCCTGTCCTTACTCTACGATTAGCTCAGTTTAAAAAAAATTACACGTATACATAAAGAACAGTAGGATATGTGGATTAACTTAGCAAAAATAACGATGTACATAAGTTTTCATTTATCGAGTGTATATTAGTAAAAATCGAACAAAATTGAAACCTCATAAAACACAAAAATCTTTATTTCCAGCCGGTTCATTGGCTCATCGTGACTGTTACAACCGTGCTCGCCGTTCTTCCAAGGTGAGTTTTGAACTATTGGCATGTTGGTTGTTTAATTCAGTGTAACTATTTGTGATATTTAGATTAATTGTTCGGTGCCTACAAAATTCATTATTTCCATCGGATGTTTCCAAAGCTCTCTTAGCAGCTAGGCAAGCAAGCGTACAAGATGAAGAATATTTTGTCTCTCGATCTTCATCGTCCTCGTCAATTATTAAGTGAGACTTCATTTACTTACATAATTAGGCTCATTTATTCTACCAAATTTTACTAATTTGTTTTTACCTCGTAGGAACCGAATGCCATGGTTTTGCTTTAGTAAACGACGAAGCGGAGTATCTGAGGCTCAACAAAGTACAGCGGTGCCAGCAGTTTCATCATGACATCAACCGTTGGTTAACTTGACTCTTAGAATAATATCCATTATATTTTGTGTCTTGTACATTTTTTAAGTTCAACATGAAAAGTGTATTGTCGAGTACTTGAAAATTGGCAATATAATACGCTGAATTGTGTTGCTTTGTATGTAATTTTCATAAATATCTGTTACTCCGTTTCATTCGAATGAAATTTTGTACCCGTCTTTAGCAGGGTTTCCATTCCAGTTATTTATTGTTTGGGCTAAACAAACATGAGATTGTTCTCAGTTCCAACTTGTATTTTTTTTAGCGAAACTCAGGTATAGTATGATGTATGACGAGATTGTCTTTCAAGATTTCTTTTGTTTACTACTTGCACTTTGGTAATTTGCGCTCGACGTGCGACTCCATGTAACAATCATAAATGTACTTTTATATTTTTAGTTAATTTAATACAATCATTCATTGGGTAGACTTACTCATATCATTGAGATTCAGTCCATAGCGCTGCATAATCATAATGGATATATATCCCTCTTTGTAAAGCGGATTGTAGTTAAAAGAGTCTGAACATTATCAAATATTTACATTTAGATTACTTGTACTCATTGATCAGCCGTAATAACTACAAGTTTTGCTTTGACGATTAAATAAGATTTTCCCTGTATTTTCAATGATTTTTAACACATTTTTATTTTATATAATCTCCAACCTGTAACTATCATCGCATCCATCTAGATTAAAGACAGTTGCCACAGTTTGTCCTATTTTGACAGTGTGTAGTCTCTCAGAATTAGAAATTTTTCTCACTTATTGTTAGGTGCACAATTTTAACACCTCGTATTGTTTAGGGATTGAAGGACTTCCGGTTTTAACTACGCTCCCTGGCATGATGAAAATCACAAGAGCATTAAACTTAATGCGGAACACTTAGAGCGAGCTATGTTATTATTGAAATACATAAAAAATTTGGGCCAAAATTCGCTAAGGTCATACTTCGACACTGCGAAAAGGTGGTCCGATTGACCCATCTTTGAATTCATCCTGACCCCCAAAAAATGCAACTATCCCTAAACCGAGTTAAATTTACTGAGCCCTTTAGAAACCTGGAACAGGCTTTCAGACATACGAGAAAAGTATGCAATGCTTTTAAGAAACATGTTCTTCACCATACGAGAGTTGAGAAGCCATTTTGTTTCATTTTATGCAATCTATTTACTCATACCTCACACGACTGCAGTTGATAAGAGCATGTGTAATAGTTTTTATAAGGTTCGTTGCCTGGATTCCCAACATTTGATAATCAAATTATTTGATTTATTTGGTTATGAAAATTGAAAAATAATTTCCACAGGGTTTCTTCCACTTTCACCTGGATCATTGTAGAAAATAACTCGTTCTCTTTGTGGTATCCGACACACCTGAACTGGTCTCCTATAAAATACATGACTTGGATTTTTTCAAAAAGGGAATGAAAGAATACATTACATTATCTATTATGTATTTACCTGGCAAAGAAAGTCAAGAAAAAAAGTAACGTTATCGACTCAAAATCCTTAAAAATGATATCCGGTATCTTTTTTCATTTCCTTTCAATTTCGATGATGGTGACCAATAATCGCAGTGGCGTTCTGCTACCTGGAGAGCTACATATCCAAGGAACTAACCACCGGAGCGGCTTACCTTATCCGGACTCGTACCAGGGATAAGTACGCATCTCAGTTTCTACGCGTCAGTCTGCTCCTACTCTATATTTCATTAGACTTAGATGAGGACACGAGAAGACGACGGTTGAGTAGAAAGTGCTGAATTGAAATGAAAGGGATCCAATCCACGGTCTTCGATTCTTCTTCCTTTATGTAGTTCTGGAATGCAATTCGAGTAATCACTCTTTGTGGAACGAGGTTCTCCAGCACTCTTGTCTATGGACAGTGCCTAGATATACCATTTGCATCCAAGGAATGATGTCAGTTGTGGATGTAGGCCACAACTAAACTTTTGAGAATTTAGTCGCCTTGAAGTAATCCATAGCTTTCACTCTCACTTACAATTTTTCAGTTTCCGCCTCCATTTCTCACCTGCAGTGTAATAGGAACTGAATCAGGACGAGCATGGACCTGAGGAGAAAGTTGGATGCAATTATTTGCAGAAGAAGAAATAAAAGTTCTCTTTAACCTTACATGCTGGACAAGATTGGTTGAGCTGAACCCGATGAGATGCATGTATTTGTGAAGCACGTTCACACACTGTGCAAATTCCAGTTGTATTCCCATTGGGAGCAATGAATTCAAATATTTATTCCCAGTATTGCACTACCTTACTTACTACCACTTCCCTATTTTATGGCCACATTGGGCAATACATCCAAAGACCATCCGGATCTTATGCCTCCACCATGCGTAAATAAAAGTTCTCTTTGAAAAAAAGAAGATGTTGGATGTGAGGCACGTATTAGTTTTTGCATTACTCGTTCTTCCATCTCATACCTTTTGTACTTTTCTGCATACGAGGCATGTATTGGTGGGTTCAATTTATCGGTATCAGGTTATCCGGTAGTTTTCTTGTTAAGCCATCCATGTTTCGTCATCTTGGCTCAAACAAATTATCATAGAACTTTGAGCAGTCATATTATGTTCCCTGAATCAAAGTCCAAGAAAAGGTTTGTTGGATTGACAGAGAGACTCTGATTCAGGACAGAGCTGCAAGAACAACTTGTATTTGAAAAAATATTGTTTTCTTGTTTTTTTTCGTTCTTGCTCAACTGAAGTAATCCACACCTCCCTTACTCACTCAAATTTGTAATAGAAATGGAGGTTGGAATGCTATCCTAGAAAGATGCGACTGAATTATAAATGTGAGTTGGGAAATGATGCTAACAATCAACAATCTTTTGATACGGGTTTCAGTTTGGTAGTCAAACTGGCATTCCTCGATGTATACATGTCCTTTGCAGGGAAAATCGAATAGTAAATTATGAATAATGCTGAGAATTTTCCTTTCAAGATATTATATTATGGATGTAGAGAACTTTATTGCCGCTGTGTTGCACGATATTGACTTCAAAAATTGACACAACGAGAGCTACAGAAAATAAGGGAAATTTTTCGTAGATGCATGACCATGGATATGTACAGCACTATGAAAAATTCCACACGACATAATTTTTGTCATAAATTGAAAAATAGAAGGAATAAAAAAGTGTGCAAATTTAATTAAGAGTACCATTCCCGAAGTGAAAGCAATTATAAAGAAGCCAAAAAAATGGGGTTGTCAATGCTAACATCAATATTCAACCCAAATATTCTGCTCAATTTCCCCGATTCCCAAACTGATATTGGCTTCCTTTAACGTTTATACGTACAAATCAGCAAAATCACTATTGCTCTAAATATGCATTAGGTAAATTAGAAGTGGAGTGTAGAGCTTATTAGAAGTAAAATGAGTCTCTACCCTCCCCAAATATCAAGTCTTTCCAGTAACCTAATACACTTTCCCAAATTTCCACTAAATTCTCATACATTTTTCTTCAAACTACGCGTACTCAGCAGTATCTAGCTCCTTTCCAATTTCTCTCTGACAAATTAAAGCTAGCTTGCTCTTCTTCGTTTCAGTTGTTGTTGCGTATTTCTTCCAGACTGCATACAGAACTGATACCACCGATACCATGCCTAGAATCTTGAAACTGGTGCATAGTAATTTGGACCAAATATCCATTACAATGCCATTTCTCTCTCCTCTCTCCACCACAACAACCACCCCACAGCTTTTTACTGCATTGTAATACGCATAATAATCCATGGACTGTGTTGTGTGGAATACGTATAGGAATCAGGGAAAGGTTTTCTTTCTTTTTTCCACTTCACCAACTTAAATGAATGGATTGGATCGTTTATTGCTCTCTAAGCGAGTGACTGACTACATCCATCCAACCTGCAATGCAACCTACCGACCCCATTGCATTCCGTACGATACCTCGTCGTATCCTGAATATTTACATACTTCAAACTCGGAGGAAGAAAGGGCTAAAAAGTTGGAGAGGAAGCCGTGGAAATAACTAACCTCATCCTCGTCCAAATCAGATTTTTTTTCACTTTCTCTTCCACTACCAAAATGTATACTGACTGACACTCACATTTAAAATGCTAATCGGAGAACTCGAGCACAATAAAATGAGGGAAGTAAGCAAATATTTTTCTGATGTGTTGGGTTTTCATGTATTCCGATAAATATAACAAGAACTGCTGAAACGCCTGTCGAAACAAAGTGTTAACTCTGGTAGGGATTTGGTGTGATTTGATTTGATTTTTACACTTTGTACCAGTCTAAGTTCCTATCAAAATATCTGCCTACATCATGAATCCATGGGATAGATTCAAATCAAATCCAAACCTTTCCCCTTTTTAAAGGAAGAGTGGCGAAGGTGCGGAGGCGTCAGTGTCATGTCATAGCGTATTCCACTCCAATACCAAGCAAGCACTTATTGTTTCCTTCAGTTGGACTGGTACTGGTTGGTGTCAGTGGAAGTAGAACTAAGTAAAAGTGGAGAAAGATCAGATCGTGCCGTTTTCTAACCATATCCACTTGACTGCCCCCATCATGACATCAGGGGCCTGGCATGCATATGGTTCATTCAGTCTCCAAATCGAGAGGAGGGTTGAAGAGTTGGAATTTGGAAAAGTTGAAGAAAAAGCATGAAAGGAAAGAGTGTGAGTAGTTTTTGGTTAGAGTTGAAACTACGCAGGCAGAGCAGAAGCACTCGATTGGAAGAAGAGAAAGAAAGCAGGGAAAGCAGTCAGACTGGCATTTCCTTTACTTGGGACTTGTTTTGTGTTGGATTTTGGATGTTGGTTGGGTTCCTTGGTTGGTTGGGGAAAGAAGGATTTGAAGCTTTGCATAAGACTCACAGACTCCAGTCTCTAATCCAACTTAGTCAGTATCAGAGGTTCCCATGGTCTGTTCTATTATTTCTTGGTGAGTTTTATTCCATTGAAATAAAACATCTGAACGTTGTTCTTTTCATTTACGATAAATACTGAACAATCAAATATGGTGCGACATCATTTTAATTGTGGCTCTTTTTACGTAGTTACCAAGTAGCACAAAACTTGGATTCAGAAAAAGCAGAAATTGAATTTTCTTCCTGGTGAAATCAAGTAGAATCCACCTCCGTTGGGAAGTTAACGAGGAGGAACCATCTGTCTGCATTGGGATGGTTGGATAATACGACACAGTGCGGTTGCACAATAATATCGTGTTCAATTCCATAACTGACTTTCTTTCTCCGACCGAGGCTTAGAACTACTGCTACGTATATTATTTTATTTCCCATGAATATCCGAAATGATCCAGCGATTTACTAAGTATACGTTCTCAGTAAGTACTATTTCAGTGTACAGTAATGTATACTCGTAAAAATACAGGGTTTACTCATGGTCCATGCTCTTGGATTTGTTGTAATGTAGCCAAGCACACTTCGACTGCAGGAAAATATTGTGAAGAGTGAGATTACTGCAATATCCTTGGTAGAAACATGCTGCGACGAAAATGAACAATAAGACAAGACACAACTTTATGGTGAAAGTGCATCAAATGACTTGTTAATGCAGCCCATCTACAAATAAACTGCACAAGATATCCCGGTCCAAGTCAAGATTACAGACGCGCTACTAAAGTTCAATTGTAACTAAAAGCTTGCCAAAAAACTCTGGCACTTGGAAGGAACTACACATCATTGCATTACTTAGCTGCAGTAGATCGAGTAAAGAAAAGGATTGCACATTTTGAGTAAAACATTCGGTAAGGTTGATGTTCTTCATTTGCAATCTTCTAAATTTCTTTTTCTGCTCAACTTTCTATTCCAACTTCAACTGCAGCACCGTCAAGCTTTCACTTAGGCTGCACAGCACAACACAGAGTTGCAATTCCTGTCCTTCGTAATTTATAAAGTTTAGCTAATCAAAAGGGTTTCGCATAATTTAAATTAACCAGCACAGCACACACACAATTTTATTACAGCATTTCTACTGAACCATATCCGCCACGCACGGCATAGTACCGTTGGCATTGGCACGATTGTTTTCTGCTTCTGGGTATCCTATGGCCTGTCTGAATCTATATTTATCGAAAGGCCAAAAAAGAAATAAATCCCCTATTCTTTCTTACCCCGTCCATATATGTAACAGTAGGAGTATGAGTCACCCTCCAACTCAATTTAACTCACTGTCTCTCCCGGTATATGAAATATTTCATTCCAATATTAGATTGTTTTCTATCATCCGCAAAACCCAGGTTTCCCGAGCCAGCTACTAGTATCTTATCTCGACACCGTTGGCACTAAACTAAAACTACACTTGACCCAAGTCACGTAAATACAATGAAACCACGATTGTCCTTCTCATTTCACATTATACATTATTTTATTTCATTACAATCAGGCACCTAGCTCCATGTTAATAATGTTTCTACGTTTTGAATTGACTTTGAGAGTTGTCAATTAATAGCTGGTGCTAAATATGAGCCCATTTTATTTTAAATTATAAGTAGAAACAAACCTCCAGTGCAGCCTTATTTAGCCCGA
>JAAXNX010002720.1:0-12535 GCA_036491905.1 Folsomia manolachei
CATATTGCTAAAATTCTAACAATCAAACTTAATTTTTCCCAATTCCCAAAAATGTTTCAGCTCACCTTATCCATCATCCTGGCGACCTTAACCCTGGCCCAGTCCGCCTTCCACGGAGAACCCTGCGTCCCTCTGATAAATCCTTGCGAACCCGATTCCAACCTGCGATGCATCCTTCAACTCGGTGATAATACCACCCGTTGTGCCTGTATGACCGGAAATACCGTCGGCGCCAATGGCCTTGTCTGCTACGGGACATTCGACGAACTTTGCTCCTCTGGAGATGCATCCCAAAACTGTAACACCGATGCCGGTCTTGCTTGTCTCGACAAACCCGTCGTCGTCCCGTACGGTCGTTGTGGCTGTGTCCGAAGACCGGAACAAGTCTTCAATTTCCTGACCCATACCTGCGTCGGTGTTTCCGGAGCTGTCTGTGACCCAGAATCCACCACAATTTGGGGAGCTAACTGCATGGAAAATGCGCATTGTGACGAGTCCTCGTCAACTTGTGCCTGTGATTCTGGCTACTATCCTGCAAATGATAGGAGATGCTTCAAGCTGAGTGAAGGCACGCCAGGAGATGCCTGCGAATCCAATGAAGACTGTGATTGGGATAATTTGAAGCTGGAGTGTGAACCAGAGAGTAAGACTTGTGCCTGTGCAAAAAGCCAGTCTTACCACCCGCAAAGGAATGGAACCTGTGTGAGAGATTATGGAGCGGAATGTCATGCTTCGACAGGTTAGTGTCACAATTATTTCAAGATTGATGAATAACTAAGAAATTTATGCCTTGTATTTTAGATCTTTGCGACAAAGAGAGATGGCAAAGATGCACCAGTTCTCCAGGTTATTGTGAGTGCATGAGCGATTTCCAGGTGTACAATCCCGACACGGAGAATTGTGACGCCATTATTGGGCGAGAATGTGGAGAAAGAGCACTTTATCCAGGTAACTTTTTCTTAGTTTCAAATAATTTGATGAGATTACAATTTTTTTGGTTATGGAATTGCAGGAATTAAATGCATCCCAAATGCGAATTGTATTCTGGAACCAAATACCAATGGAAAGATCGTTCCAGGATTTAGTTATTGCTACTGATAAGCCTGGATTCGTTGCAAGCCCAGATAACAGAATGTGTACCGATGAAAGACTACAGTAATAATTAAAAATTACAGTCATGTAATTAAGCTTTAGTAAAAGTTTTTATTTGTAGCCATATATTTTTTTGCTGATTATTAAAACAATATTGACTCTGTATCTTCTGGCAGAAAGTGGAGAATATAAATGTTTGCATACAAAATTGTTCCGCAGATTACTTGCTCATTATTAACGAGATTTGTCAACCACTTTTCTCATGCCCGACAAGTACGTATAAAACCAAGAAAGTTCAACAAAAACACATTACCAATTTTCCGGCTAATGTCATATATTTTTTTATGCCAATTTTAGAAACACTAAATGTATGAAATTACACATATTTTACATTTTTGAATGATTAAAATTCATTTTGACAAAAAATCAAACAATAAATCTCCCAATTAGCTGCTCAAACACAATTCCAAGCAAAATGCGACTACACACAACCCTACCAAGATTCCATATCCATAAGTCCCCCACCGAAAAGAATACATTGATAAAGGAATCTTACGACCAGTTTCAACTCCAGCTCTCCCTCTACCTCCTAACACCACGGATGCAAACAACCCTGGTAAACGATCCCTAAGAGCCACCTCACCCCCACGTTCAACCAAAATGTTGGTCACATCCTTTAAGGTCAAACTCTTGTCAAAATCTGTCTCCCACTTTCTATAAATTCCTCCAGCCACCAATCTTCCAATCCCCGTCGAGAAATAGCTCGCCCAATAATTCCTCTCCACCAACCAAACTTCCCGACTGGAAAATGCCGAAATTTCCTTCCCATCCAGTACCACAAGGTTTGTGAACGTCCTCAAGTAAAACGCCCAATTATTTATGCCCTCCACTGGCGAAAGAAGCACAAACTGTGGGGCAAAAGACTCCGTTTTTATGTCAAAAGCAACTTTTTCTTTATCCACAATTCGCCTCAACATTAGTGAATTGTTCTTAACGTCGGTAAAGAGCACGGAACGATTGAGTTTTACATAGTAAGCNGCCCTCCACTGGCGAAAGAAGCACAAACTGTGGGGCAAAAGACTCCGTTTTTATGTCAAAAGCAACTTTTTCTTTATCCACAATTCGCCTCAACATTAGTGAATTGTTCTTAACGTCGGTAAAGAGCACGGAACGATTGAGTTTTACATAGTAAGCGGGATAATGTACCCCAGCCACGCCTCTCATTAGGTCCGCCAGTATATCGTGTTTGAGAACGGAGAAGTTTCCATTCGGCGCAAATATTATGGTGAGCGTCACAATTTGAATGTTTTCCTGGACCAGAGCTTCCAAACTGGTCGGCACTACGGGAGCTGGCCTATTGGTCAGGAATGAGAATAAATTTCCCTTATAAGCATTTGAAATTATGAGCATGGAGAAGATCCAAGTCATCACTATACAGACCTTGATCCTGTCTGGTTTCACAGCAAAGTCCCCACAAGACTGATCCGTGCAGGCTGAGAAGAGATTCAAACTTAATTTGGAAATTGGTCCCGGCTTATCAATCAAAGTTACAAGACTCGTCAGAACAATGCAATAAACGAGCCCCAAACCAACCCAGGTATACGAATCGAAGGGTTTTGAAAGTGGAAAGAAACTCTGAAAAATTTCTGGATCATTCACAACTATCCACTTGAAAGGAAGATATCTCGCCGCATGATTAATCCATTGGTAGCGATAGTACCGATTGGACCCCACACCAGCCACACTTTCTTTGCTGAGGAGACCAAAAGTAAGAAATGATGCCCGGTCCGCGAATACGCGACTCGCGGACATATTATACTTTTCCAGAAGAGCTTTCACGGCACAGGGTCCCGGTGGCGTGGTCAAGCCCCGGATGTTGGCAGAGCAGCCACCCGTCTCGGAATACATGGAAAAATTCCGAGTCAAAAGTTGCCCAGATATTTGAAGACTTGCTTGACCCTGATTGGAATTGACACGGGTCCACAGGCTATGCAAACTTGTGCGAGTTGTGGAACTTGACATGGAAATTGCATGAAATTGTTGAGATTCACAGATGACACAAATTACACCGATTTTTGCTTGATCAAGGAACAGCATAAATAACTTTGAGTTTAAGTCCACTCGTCGAAGTACGGAAAACAATTGAGAAAGCTGTGAAGGTTCTTGGTAAGCTGGCAACGTGATCACAAAGTATTGCGGATTTTCTCCAGAAAATACCAATCTTAACATGGCATCGTGAATATTGGTGTCTTGGTTTTCATCAGCAATCAAGAAATGCACGGAACATTGTAAAAATTTTAAAGTGTTTTTTAGACTGGTCAAACCTTCCTTATTTATGGATTTGCTTTGATTGTAATTTATATCGTAGGTTATTGTAAGAGATGTTTGAATGTGGGCCCAGTTTTCTGAAAACACGCCATGAAAAAAATTATAAGTCTGTATCGATGAATCTCCTCCTATCAGGGTGAAACTAATTAAACAATTTCTGAAATATTGAAAAAAATTCAGCATTATATTATGCAAGCAGGAAAATTGTGTTTCATTAGCGTTTACAATTTCGATCGTATGTATACAAATTTTATTCGTGAACTTTACAAATTTATCGAGTCAGATAATTAAAGCAGGCTGTACAAGTCCGAATCGTCCACCCGTCAATTGTTCACTTTGTGAAATATGCAATATCCATAAATTACTGAGCATAGCGACTTCTATAAAAATGAACCATGCATTTACAATCAATATATTTGTTTTACTAATGATAAACTAACGCTTTTAATTTGCAATGAATATCAAAACCCATGAGTTATAATGCAGATTTCTGAAGCTTGTGTCTAAAATTAAGTTACAACCAATTATTTATCCATCTAAAATAAATATTTGTATTACCATTCATTTCAATGATTGCCAAATGCAATGGTTGGAGAAACTCTCAACCCAGTTTCAGCGTTAACATAATAATAAATATTTGTAGCAGGATGAAACATGCAATTGAGTGCAAATGAAATATTAGGTTATGTGACTTTCGGTAACCATTAGTTAATGACAGGTTTCCAAACACCGTGTTTTCAGTGACCGAATTAATTTGGTTTTTTGGTAATCTTGTCAATTTAGTCGTTAGTATTACTTCTTTCTAACATGACGCAAGTCTAAAATTGTACGCTTCGGGATCAGCATTCATTTTCAGCTTTCGGGAATAACAGTTTTTCTCAAAATTGCATAAAGCCCTTCAATTACTACTATTGATAACGACAAACTGTTAACTCTACTAAAATAGGAGTTTTGACGATAGAATTTTACAGACGTTGAAATATAATTGCGGCTCAAATTATTATCCGCTATTACCCCGCAAAATATTATAGTGCCCAATGCTATTATTGGAGCGAAATTTACGACTCTATTTATTTAACTTCTAACAAGACTAATCCAAAGGAAACTTAAATAATTTGTGGTTAGGAATAGCGTCACATTAAATCAATAACCAACTATGAATGTATTTTGGAATATAATTGACAGGCTATTTTATTCGTCGTAATCGTTGTATTTTTTATGTACAATAGATGCATAAGAGTTACCAATTTCAAATAAATTGGGGTCCATTTTTTGAAATGATGATATAGGTTGACCAATAATTCAAGATTCATGGTATTAAATATTACCCTACTTCATACTTAGCCTGGACCCAACCCAACTATTTAAATGGAATACTGTAAAAAATGCAGCGATATTCGAAAATGTAACCAGATTCTGACGCTTATATATCCAAGTTCAATGGCAACCATTTTTTACCATTATTGTGTCTGCCCTTGTCCAGTTATGTCTCACTTCGTAGAGTTGGGAATTCCCGTAAATTCTGAAGATGGCTACAATTTACCTCCAGACTTGGTGTCTCCACAAATGTGGAAAGTACTGGAACTATTCATCACCTTGTACCGTAAAGTTAGCATCCTTCCCTTCACACTAAATCTGCAAGATAGAAAAATCGCTCTGGATTTCTCTTCAGGAAAAACGATCTTACTATTTATAAGCGTTTCCATCCTTGTCGGATACACTGGACTCTGCGTATTCCTACTTCTTGGCGACTCTGCATTCCGCCTCCCAGAGGACGAGGATATCGTACCATCAACTAAAGAAATGTTGCAAACTTTTCTAAACTTTTATTTATCTGCCCTACCTCCCACATTTATGGCAGTTAATTTCATCATACTTCTCAACCCGCAGGCTGTGCTCAATGCCGTAAATCCAATTCAAGATATCGGGTTGAGAATGAAAGGTCAATTCGAAAACTTTAAATGCCACTGCCAGGAAATTATCTCATTTGCTAACTAATCTAACTAATTTAGATCTCGGGATCATCACAATCCAAAAACCACACCACACCGGAATCGAATTGGCCATGATTGCCACTATTTGGATATCTTTATTCACTCCTGCCTTGGCAATTCCAGGAGGAATTTGGTTAAATTTTGATCCGCTTTCTTTAGTTCTGCCAAAATCCGGCTATTACATCCCAATTCGGGTCATGTCCTTGGTCGTAATGGTATCTGAGATAATCAAATCCGTTTGTGTGATCATGTTAGTTGGTACCATGACCGCAGCCGCTACTACGGATGGGATAACGCGACTTTCGACAAATGTACGGCGTCACCCCAGCAAGCAACCTGGAGCAATTGGAATATATCGGGAAATGTTAATTTGGAATATGCGATACAATGAACATGCCGCATACTATATTGTGCCTCCCACTCTGCTCTTTGGGCTTTGTATCACAGTTCTTTGCAACTACGGAACGATACGGATGCGAGACGAATGTCCACTAGAAGTAATGGGCACTATTCTTTGGAACAAGTCTGGTTTGTATGACATTTGTGGTCACGGTGTTACCGGTGGCGGCTAATATGTCAGAAACGGCCAAAGGATTTCTCAGGGTTTGTCGAGGAGCGTCCAAAGATAAGTATAGAAGACTGGTCGCGTACTCTCTGAAAGTAATTGGGGTAAATTGTGGTCCTTTTGGTATGATGACGAAACATTGGACTCCTTCTTTTATGCAAATTATTGCCGATTACACTATTGATCTATTGCTTACTTTCTAAACCTATGAATAAGTAAATGCCCGAAATTTGAAACATTTTCGAGTGCATGAACGATTTCCAGGTGTACAATCCCGACACCGAGAATTGAGACGCAACTATTGGGCGATAATGTGGAGAAAGAGCGGTATACGCGGTATAATATAGGTAATTATTATTAGTTTCAAATAATCTGGTAAGATTAAAGTCTTTAGTTATGTTATTAAAGGAACTAAATGCATAACAAATTGAATGCGTTATCATAAATTATATTTGTAGCAGGATGAAAAATGCAATTATGTGCAAGTAAAACATTGGTCGACGACTTCTGGGAATTATTACATGAACTCATTGCCCTTTTATGTATTGCGATCGAAACGGAATTTAAACAATAATCCAATAAGCGAGTTTTCAAATAATGTGCAGCTTCTTCAATCTAATATTAATGACTTGGACATATTCATGAACAAGAAATTAACTTTTTCCGAGTGGTAGCGGATCTGTGAATAATATAAAGACTCTAATTAATTCTGCGTTTCTTTGAGGTTCAACCTTGTCAATATGTGTTTGGAAGTATTTTGCATCATTAGACATCTTGTTGGAGAGTGGTTGGAGAATGACATGGAATAAGAAGGGTTAATTGGTAATGGAGTTCGGTAGAATGTCAAAGACAGAAATAATCGGTTTTGGGGTGTTCTGATAGTTTTAAGAGTTAGTTGAATTTGTAATGTAAATATATGTGGGTGAAGTCTTGAGAATAAACACACTACGTTAACAAACCTGTTGATGTCACTGTAAATTTTATTGACCACATTCCTTTTCCAATTTAAATTCTTCTCATAAGATGGTCAGTGTTTGAGTCCTGTTTTCTCCTGAAGAATGTTCCTTTGCTCGGAGGCCTTCAGAAGTAACTGTCGACAAACTTGGATGGCATTATGACTCTTATTATCTATTGCAATTACCCAACCGCCGATTAAGTCTATTATGCTCAAATCAAACATATCTTAACGGCATCGAACAACCACTGATCGGAAGTTATATTTGAGAAATTCACTGCGGCTGCAAAACTTTTCTTGTCTGGTCAGCATCCCCAAATCTCAACGCTTCTTCAGTCCTCCTCTCTCATGCCTTTTCCAAAATTAACAACGTGGGCGTAACCGTATTCTGGTTTTATCTGACAAAACGAAATTAGGGCCACTAACAATCTGGAATAATTTTAGGCGTCCCATTCAAACACCCAGAATGATCAGCAGGCTTACGTGGGCAATCTCAAACGTTCCATCATTGTTTGCTTGTTTGCTCGTATGTTGTCCTGGATATGGTGACAATCTTCTTGATCATGGTTAATAGTTCGGCTCTTTGATGTTGTTCATGTTTATTAAGTTGAAGGGATTCTTTTTGGTAGTCTGCCATCAGGTGAAGGAGGCACAGATGATGATGGGTGCCCCTGAGAGAGACATGGTGCTTATAAAGATTTTTTTTGGGGATAAGAGAATTATGGTTCTGTGGTTCTTAAAGTTCTGGATTTTCATGTCCTCGGCCCCGCTAGTTTCCAGGAATTCGGACTTGTGACAGGCGCATTTGAGGGTTAATTATTGAAAGTTCGGCTCTTTGATGTTGTTCATGTTTATTAAGTTGAAGGGATTCTTTTTGGTAGTCTGCCATCAGGTGAAGGAGGCACAGATGATGATGGGTGCCCCTGAGAGAGATGTGGTGCTTATTCAATGAGATATGGGAAGCTGATGCTTTTTTTAAAGATTTGTTTTGGGGATAAGAGAATTATGGTTCTGTGGTTCTTAAAGTTCTGGATTTTCATGTCCTCGGCCCCGCTAGTTTCCAGGAATTTGGACTTGTGACAGGCGCATTTGAGGGTTAATTATTGATCATATGGAATTTGTGAGTTAGAAGTTATGTATTCTTCCCTTAAACTTTCTTTTGACCTCATGGGGTCCTTTACCCGCATTTTTGTATCCGTCAAATGATCTTTAGAAATCCTGTCGCCGGTCCGATCGTGAATCAGTGGCACCAGATTCGGAGGACCTCCATCACCAAGTCCGTATTTGCTCGTCTCATGGAATAATGATCACAAAATTCCCTTCGGAGTTATTCCGTCAACCGACTTTTGGTGACAAATTTATGATATTTTCAGTGACGACAACGATCCGGATGTGCATGCTTACTTAAGGTATTGTTTGGATATTTTATGCCTTACTATTAAAAACGTTTTTATGCTGAAAATCATGTAATGCATGTAAAATAATTACAATTAGTACGCTTAATTTTTTGAATAATATAATCATCTTTAAGTTGTTTAAAAAATTTTAATAAGAAATTTAATAATATGGTTAACTTAACTCTAAACGAAACCGGTTGCTGTCACAGTTATTAGAATAATGGTTGTTCCATCCCATAATCAAATACTCTATACACGGAGAATTTCACAAAACAAATTCTTACAACCTACATCACCATAAACTTTTATAAAATTGCACAAGACTACAAGTTACCTTTCCACCTTTCCATATGCCAATATTCGTATCCATTGCTCTGGGTGTGATATTCCCTCTCCACGTGGGTTGCGACAAAAATTTTATCCATATTCCTGCCATACGTACTCTTAGGAAATGGTTATTTGAAAACTCCCCATTCGCAAAATCTGTAACTGTTACATAGACGCAAGCCTTTTTGTCACCTTCATGTAACCAAAACTTTACTACAAGTAAAAGCTTACCGACTACTCCAGTGACGCAGTTTTTAATGAGGCAATCTGAAATACGAGGTTCGGCTCCTCGGCCGTTGACCCAAACAGTAGCCCCAACTGCAAATAAAGAATGTTTGATGAAAACTAATTTTCACACCAGAAGAAATTTTTTTAACTAACTCACCATTGGAGTGGCTGCAAATGACACATTTATGAACTGTTGGTGCACAGTTTCCTTTAATTTCAAGACAGTTATGCCTCCACTGTGCCTTGGAAGCCCTATGATAAGGACGAAACTGAGTTAACTCTAAATTGACCTGGAATCTGAATTTGATTTGAAATAGTGGTCGGAATTTAACTAAAAACTTTTTTTTGACACGATGGGTGTGTGATATGGTTTAAAATAATGGTTAATCCACCCACCCACTCGCAAGAAAAATATGCATGGACTTTGTTTATATTCTGATTATTTGAATTCTTTTATTTGATATCCTGTTTTGTGTTATTTTAACAAAGCTAAAACTTTCTGAATGTAAATACTTGTTTGACTTCACACTAACATTGTTTTCGTGTTATTATACTAAATATTGTGAAGTGTGATTGAATGGAATAGTAGTAGGCCGGAGGCTTTATTCCTGGGTTGAAATGCCGTTTTTTGCTGGAAGTAGTTGGGACTAAATATTTTTGTTACCAGTAAAACAAAGTTTATGCTTGCCAGGAACCGGATTTCGATTTTGCAGTTTCAACGGGTAGTGGGGGAAACATTAGTCTCTCAGGTGTGGTTCCGGGACTTTGATTCAAGTAGACTTTTGAGTTGACCAGAGGAGTCAATTTTCAATCACTACTTATACCAAAATCGAAACTTAAAATATTATGCATTTATGTGTTTGCATGCTTTACGGCATAGAAAAGTTACGACCGAGCACGTGAATATACACAGAAGTAGACAAGACAATTTACTGAGTGAAAATGAAAGACCACGCTTTTGTAACGCTCTTCATATTTTCACCGTACGTGAGGATGTAAGGAATTGCAGCTTGTTTTAGAGTAATACGGTTAGGTTAGGTTAGCTATAAAAATTCCGACAGACAGGTCCCTAAATTCCCACTAATCAAGTCATATACAATTGCGATATAATTAGAATATAAAAAATAAGAATATTTATTTACAATATTTTATCTAAGGATAAAAAATAAAATTGCACAACCTTAGCATATAAGCTATTGAGATTATCCTATTATAACATCTCAATATCGAAAGTTTCAGACGAGCGTCTAAATGGCGGATCAATCACCTAAAATCCGTGCAATACGATGGGACATAATAGTTCTTGAGTCTTGGATACAAATCCGCATTTCAGCCCATTCAAATTCAAGCTTCGAGATGTTCACCATCCCCCAAATACTTACGACGCCGGTTTTGGACGACGATGATTAGATCCTGGGAAAAATATCCATCATGGGACACTGAAAACAGAGATACTGAAACAATAATTTCAGAAAAATTCACGCTGAAAATATGTTCCCGGGATATATTTCGAACCTATGACTTATTCTTCTCAAGAATATTCAGGTTGTTGCTATTACTTTCAGTTGTATAATACAATTCAGTAAGTCGTTAAAACATCCCATTATATTGGTTTTTACCAAATTTCTTTATGAATGAATGAATTTAATCTTTACACATGAATTTGGGATCGAATTAAATTAATTGAAATAAAATAATTTTAAAATGTAATTACTTACAGGTAAATAAAAAAACACCGGCCATCATCATATAAACATATGTTCATTCATTGATTCATTCATAAGTTTATTCATCCACAAGTTGATTCATGCTTTACACACACTTAGTGTCAACCGGGGGCCGGGTGGGTTGACTTTAAGCCCGGACCCCCATCCACCCCTTTTGCTCGCTAATGATAAGTAATTGATGGTACGAAACAGGGGCTTGTGCGATAAGTGTAACAATACCTGTCAAATGACGTAGCAGCACTAATAACAAAGAACGGAATTAAAACTATCTCAGACAAATAGACAGATACGTCTGGCTAAACTACAAATTAGAATTTAACAATACTAATAATTGATATAACTTTTTCGATCTATCAACTACTTCTTGCTACTATTTGCAAATAACTGCTGGAACTACCCATTTTGCGCCCTGATAATCTACATCCAAGTAACTGCCCTCATGGTGGTTGAAATTGACCACCATATCTACCGAAACCCACTGAACCTTTTCACTTCTTCCTTCAACAAACACAAAATGCTGACATGTCGCAGATTAAAGCGATTGAATGCCTCTACCCGCCTATCTGCAAACCAATTAGCCCTGTTGGATTACACTGCTTTGACTCCTTGGCTGTCTAAAAGAGATAACGATATAGTTTTTGCCAGGCTGGCTTCACAGAAGACAGCCATACTCATGCCCCTACCCTCACCTACAGCAAATTCGTTTAGCTCTACCCGCCGATATTCATGTCTTTTGTCCCTAAAGAGTCGTGGAAGATATATGCGCTTGAACATTCTACCGAATTCTTGTCAAGTATAATTCCCTGTCTGAAGAAGCGAATACGACCGTGCCTCTATCTGTCGTGTCTAGTAATTTCCCTGCTAATCCTACTAAATCTGCCTCATCTTCCATGCCGTACATCCACAGAACTAAGCACCTATCCTACGTTAATCTGCCCTGATTCAATTAAGTGAAGCAATGTCCTCGGATCCGTATATAGCACATCTACTGGTCGCTGATATAGACTAACTGACTCGTCTCCTGGAAAAATTCCTGACCAATCTGAGAAAAAGCGGTGTTCCCCCCTGGAAGCCCATCTTTGTTTCCTCCAGCTGACCTAAACTGCATAAGGTATGTCGCCTCAGCTACGCCGTTAACTAAAATGATTGCGTTGTGGAAATGGAAAAGGACGCACAACATCCCAACGCGTATGATTTGGAGCCCACCCTGCTTCTATCGTCTCACGTTTAACTATTTTTATGCCATGCAACACATCTTGAAATGCCTTCCTAAACTTAGGAATCAATGGGTGACGTGCCCCAATCAGTTGAGATACCCATTCTACTATGTCCTGATTCGTAACCTCCGGCCTGTCCCAGTCAGCGATGGTGATGGGCATGGTTGAGCCGGCTGCTCTTCCTTCCTTCTTAATGTTCTTGGTACTTCCTTCCTTTATTCTTTTCGTCCTTCTAGTCGTACTTCAGTTGTAGTGGCAGCTGGGCAAGACTTTTGGTTAGAGGTCTTCTTCCTTCGCTGGTCAGACAGGTAATGAGTACCCTGTTGGCTGGAGACTACCCCCATTTTATAGGGTATAGTATAAGTATATGGTCCCCAAAAACTAGACCAATCCGCCGGAAAACAATAGTTATTTCGGGTTAAAGTTGCAAAAAAAAATCCGGAAAATCATGGTGCTAAATCAATATCCCTATACCTATTTATCAAGGCTCGGTCAGTGTCCAACCGAAACACTCGCTTGGTGCGTGCACTCTAACAGCCACCACCACTCAGCCTATTCTTACATTACTTAGCCCTCTTGCACATCCTTTGTATACCAACCCTGCATAAAGCTGGCGTCAACTCAAATTAAAAGTAGCGTTGGTTTAAATTAAAAATTGTGCAGGCTGAAATTAAAGGTAGCGTTGGCTCAAATTAAAGGTAGTAC
>JAAXNX010002721.1:0-12534 GCA_036491905.1 Folsomia manolachei
GCATGCAACAAATAATGAAAAAGGCCAACCATATCCCTATTGTTACTAAAGTACGAGTAGGGAACGTAAGCAAAGTACTGGCGTCATAATCAATCAGTTTTAGCTCAACAGTAACATCTTTGTTGGAAGGCGAGGCAGATTGAGATGGAAAAGGGTCGTTCTTTTCGCAAACCGTGTGAGAGATTTGTTTCGTTCTTAAGTATTTGGATTTATTTTATAAATAGTATAATAAGATAGCCAAAACTTCAGTAAGTTGTGCATTTCATCTTAACTTTTACATCAATAGTGACATAATATATACATAGCGGGGATTTTTCATTATCTTTTTCTTGTTTAAATAATATCATTTAAAAAATACCATAAGAAATTGAGTGCAGCGAGTCGATACCTTTACAATCTCAATTCATACTTTCTATTCAAAATTCTGCAAGTAGATGGGATTTAATCCGTGGAATATGTACTAGTTATATTTGGGACTATTTGCCTTTCTCACTGTTTTTATAAGCAGTGACAAAGTTTTGAAAAAACAGGAACGCATGCATCCACTTCATACTTTTGCCTATCTTCTTGACAAGGGCTTATACTATTGACATCAAAGGATGTTTGGCGTTTGGTGGATAAAATGACTTGGAGGCACCGCCAGCCAAAGATAAATAGTAACGGGATGAAACAACACCACACAAAAATGCGCAATAATGCCACCCCAAAAAACAGTTCTTTCCAGAATTTTCAACTGCCGTTGAAAACGTCAAGCAATGTATGTCAAAGTTAAAATTTCCAGTGGTAATTACACCGTGATCAAGTACGGGATAAAACTATTCTTCTGGCTTAAGCTTGAGATTATTTAATATCACAGCGAGAAGAGAGATCAGAACATGAGAAGAATGGTGGAGAAAGTTTTCATAAAATAAAATAAAGGTGGCATGGTTAAGTACTCATAAAATTCATGCTTATGATTATGGTTTACGTATAGAAATGTGCATCTACACTCAACCAAAGAGGAAAAGCTACAAAATTCTGATGCATATCTGTCTGTTCTCCTTTTCCTTTCCATAGACTGCTGCATTTTAACTAAACTTTATGTCTCCCCAAACTTCAACCCCAAACTTTTTCACGATCGGTGTGGCCGACGGACAATAATTTCTGACTTTAATTAAAAATTTGAGCCCTTTTGCTTTCTCCTTGTTACACTACCACACTCTTCTCAAGTAAGGAAGGGCTTCCACAAGTTGGCTCCTTGGGTTAGAACTTTGAACGATAAGTAGAGAATATTCCCATGCTCACACCACTCCACGGGGATTCTTCTTTTCGACATGACCATGAAATTATGTCACAAACTCTTTGGGTTTTTGGATTATTACGCTGTATTGCGACTACAAAGGACCCAGCTCAATAAAGTCGCCTCTGTATCACATCTTATTTGGGATGACTTTTAACGTTTCATGACGACTGATACAGAACACCGTATAAACGTGTAGGAGATTAAAACGATTACTTTTTACTCATAATATTGATATCGCATTCAGCCAGGAAAAACAAGTGACTGTGTACGGGCGTAAGAAGACGTTTTGAAAACATGGCTATGTCATATCAAAGTTAACCAAAATTCAACAAAAACAAGTTTTTGCTCCTAGCTTTATAGAAAAAGAGAAAGTTGTCATATTGTCTTTAGTTTGGTTGTGAACGATGAAAGATAAATAGAAATTGGACATGTCTTACAACAGCGGTTGCAGGCATTGCTGAGTCGGATGCATTTCCGTGTCCTGATTTTCAGAATAATGAAAGTATTTTCCCTTAGTGCAACACAAAGTCAAGTTATCTAGTCAATTCAAGCAATAAATGTAAAACTGAGTTCAGTTGTAGTTTATGACAAGTTTCTCAGAATCTCAATCAGGAAGACTACTGGTCTTAAGACATGTAAACGACAAGTTAGTGAAATCTTCCGAAAGTCTTTCAAACTACATTTTCTACTACAGTCTTGTGGGTTGTAGCGTTCTTGAATGCTAAAGAACTAATATAAAAAGTATTTAGTTCTTCCTTCGTTAGAAGCAGGCGCATTTCAAAACATACGTGGTAGTCGTGTCGCTGAAAAGTAGTGACTAGTGACCAAATTTGAATACAAATATTCTATCTTATCTTTGAATGTACACAGAGACATACAAATGCAAAACACTTTCCCAAATAAATCTGAGTAAGAAATGCAAAACATTAGAACGCCCATATTTGCTTAATTCCCAAATTAAATCTGTGTCACAACTATTACAGAAGGCGTAAGAAAATATATTAGAAAGACTGAGCTTATAGCTCAACAGTAGTGACAAGCTGTCAAATTGGAACGGTTGGAAGCCAGCTTAAGCCGATCGGATTATCTGAAACCGATATGGTGTCTAAATAGACAACCCCAAGCGTTAACTTTTCACTCAGTACATACGTACATATTTTCCCCACTCATCAATTTATTCCTTTTATTTTACCCTATACTGCAGTGAGTGATTTACTTTTAATCAGGATTTGAGGCAACATCTGATGATCCATCTTTTTCTCTTATCTGTACATTCTATCCTTTATCCATCTTTGTATAATATTGTCATTGCTCCTGGAAAGCAAAAAGGCTCAGTTTACATAAGGTAATTCGACATCACAAAAAGAAATCGGATAGTAATAAAACACCTGCGAATTGGGTTTGTTAGAGCAATGAGAGAACCGTCCCTTTATGCATGGCACAAATTTAGGATTATTGACGGTGCAGGGCTTTGATTTGAAGTTGAACCAACAAATACATTCATAATGGCGCAGATAAGACTCGTAATGCATTTTTCGGATATTATTGTAGAATGGTATGAGCTTTTTCGGTGGACACTGTCTACTAAAATAATGGTACAGGTGACTGACTGAACTGATAACATTGAGTCGGATTATTATTTATTTCAGCCTTTGTGGTGTCCGACTACTCCTTAAACGAATATTTGTGAGATCGGGACCCTACATAAAATTTAGTAGCCACCTATATCTGTGCATGATAAACAAAAATACGTAACATTTATGAAATTAATTAGTTTGGTGAAGTTTACTAATATTTTTTTGTAATTCAGTGAATTTAGTGAATGTCTAAAGAAAAAAAAGTTATCTCAATTGGTTGGTGTATAAAAGTCGACCTCTTATAGTCTCACAGTTTCATCTCTCAATTTTTGTCAACTTTTGCTGTTTCGACCACCTGCGGCCGTGGAGGATTAGGATTCGCCATGATAATCGATATGCAACAAGAGCAACAGCAACATCGGATCACAAAAGAAATATTAAAGCATGAAATTCTAAATCCAACCGAACCAAGTCATGCAACGATTGAATACAAAAATGTTCCATACTTTGTTAGTAACACATATCGTATGCAGCAGCAGCACACATTTTGTGACTCTTGGACCCTATTTATTAGGAACAAGAATTGTAAGCAAGGGCTGCAAATAAAAGAGCGGATTGTGATTATGGGAATTCCCCCCTCCTCGTCTCTTTCTTCCGTCGAATTCCATCTCCTGCGCTCCACATTATGAACATAGGTCTTTTGCATGGCATCCAAACATTCGAATTGCTGAATTTAGGATAGCTGATTTGGATTTCTTTCCCAGATGCTTTGTATAAGTAACAAGGATTGCTGGAATAGAATAGACACCACACACAAACCAATTATGCAGTTTCAATCAGATGACGCACACATTTGTATTGACTCTGCTTTGCATTAATGTAATTTTTTGTCCACACCGAAGACAAGGCACAAGGTACTAATAGGTATTATGCAACACAAGAGTTTTGTACCGTCTGTGTGCCCTCAGCTAATTGAGACACCTACCCTTCACATTTCTAAACACAAGGAACTGATCCACCCAATACACAACCTGACACATGGATCTCTAGTAACTCAACTCTTGAATTGACTTTTCTGTGGATGAGCATCTTGTTGGGAACATATTGTTTTAATCTTGTCTCATAGGATGAAAAGGATTAAATGATACGCACCGTTCTCAATTTCCTCGTCCTTCTTTCTCCCCAAATATTGCAAACTATCAAAACAAAATAGTCAACAACACTGGGTTAGTTTATGTATTTGTCGGGTGAATAAAATAGTGGACTTGGCGTAGTACGATAGGTTGGCTCTTTAGTTGGGCAGTTGACTGGAGTCGGATTGGAATGCATAGGTTTGGACGGATGAATGAGTAATGTAACAAAGAATGATCGGTATGCGATGGAGAAATACATTTATAGCTTTGCTAACAAGATTCTACTCACTCATTCTCCACTCATCCGTATGTCCTTTATGCCTCGTTGGTAAAGCTCAATCCCGTCTCAGTTTTAGTAATAAAATCTGTATGAGTGAAATACATACTTTGAATATAATACAGTAGACTTACACAGCTTTCTCCTAGCATACAACGATGCAGAATATGTATGACCATTTACGCTATTTGCTGAATTTTGTACTTTTGGGCGTTTTCAGATGGAATTTTCCATTTCTTCTCAACCCAAAATTCTCCAGTATACATACGATGTAAAGTCAAGCTATTAATGAATGAGGCAAAATGATACGGGGATGTAAAATTCAGTCCTTATTGCACATTTCTCATAACTTGACATCATACACAAATGAGCACCAAACGAGTTAAATTTTAAGCTTATCGTAGATTGTGACCACATTCAAATAACAAATTTCTATTTACATGTATCGCCAACCAACTCTTGGGTGGCGAGGGAAGTCATTAGCTCACATTTTATTTTATTACCCACCTCACCCATACACGCCGCAGCCACATTTTGTAGAATGTAGACAATCTGCGTTGAATACTGATCGAGTAAAAGTTTTCAATGGTCAACCCTGTTCTTGTTTTACTGGAACTATGACTATGGGCATGACTTCGATGACAGGAAGAGGCTGCGGTTTGCTTAATCCAACTGACCATTAACTATACCATCCGTTGCATTAGCATACATTTATGTCTTGAATGCAATGCATGCGTTGGGGAGTGAGTGTGGTGGTGGGCCTAAACGAGCCGGGGGGAGAAAGTCATTCTGTTCCGAAGTTCGTGTCATTGTGTGTGTGTGAGTGGGTGGCCGTGTTCCTATTGTCCTCGGTATTTAATAGTTTTTATGCATATGCATGTCATTTAAAAATGATAAATGCCTTTGAGCTGCTGCCACACACCCCTTTGTTCAAACCACAGAGCATGCAAAGTAAAGGGACGCCATTAACTGAGGAAGACCGTAGATTGAGGAGGAGGCGAGAGGTGAGGGGAAAGGCGAGAAATTTGATAAACTAGTTGGATTATCATCCTATCTTTGTCTCATCAGGGTGGCCTAGGTTGGGATGAGTCTTTAGATGCGATAGCCGTTTAGTTACTGCATCCTCCTTATTGTTTTGGTTAGCTTGGCTTGCAGTTCATGTTCATAAGGATATCCATTGGTTTGTGATGTGATAGTTGTAATAATAATAATCGTGAAATAATCCTGAATATTACCAGGGTAGTTTCACCATGTCTAGTGCACTATTTAATGTGTAATATAACAGCATAATGCTTCTGCTGGTAGGATTGTTTTAAGTATGTGTCATGCAGATAAATGTATGGCTTATCCTAGTTGCGGATTTATTTATATTTTTCTTTTCCCCGTTTCCCAACCGTCTTTCAGCCATGCCATGACAGACATGCCAATGTATAAACTAAATATAAGTCATTAAGAGGCCGAGGAAAAGCACAAATTTATTCTTAACATGTGCACTGATGCAGATGATACTGGAAGAAAGTGAAAGAATTCCGACCAAAAACAAGTGAGACAATAGACAAATGTGTGAATGAGGGTTTTGCATACTACAGCAACTCCTACAGCTTCTCGTTTTGTGCATGTTTAATGGTGTTGGCGATGTGATGAGGAAAAACAAGTAGGGGAAGTCTCTCCTCTTCTTGGAGCATGTCATTTTAGATCCAAAGATGTGGAATTCTAAGAGGGAGAAAGTCTGAGTTTTAAGACTTTCGGTGGAAGGAAGGAAAGGTTACAGAGATACTTGTTCCTTGCATGCATGCATACCTTGCAGAGAAATACGGAAAATGTTTAATGCAATGGGATGTAATGTAATGTGTGTGAGGTTGTTGTATAATGAATGAAACGATTATATGGCGGAATTATCCGCAAGTAAAGTAAGGACGGAAGGAGAACAGCATGAAGTCATATGAAATATCGGAGAATAATGCCACAAAATTCCTTCAGCCCTCTCACTTGAGGCTATAAATTACACACACCATCCACTTCTTTCTTATTGCTATCCAGCCCAGGGACCAAGAATACTGCCAACCTAAACCTAACTAACACCAAGATGAGAATATAGGAGAGAGAATATAGGAGAGAGAATAGGGCGACGGTCACACCACTTTCACTGCCATCATTGAAGTAAATTGCAAGAACTCTGTGCTACCCTGGCAAATGACGGAATGGCAAATCCTGCGTATTGGGATGGTTAAGAGTTTATCAAATCGTTCACTATTGTCATTTCCTAAGCCTTAAATTCAAAAAAATACCATAATATTGTTTACATCCTATTTAAAAATCCAGTTGATTAAATATACATGTAGATTAAGAAATAATTTTGCTGAAACTTTCTCCAACTTATGCCAGTATTGAATTTGTCCATTTTTTCAGTTCCACCTTATCCATAGGCCTGCTCACACCAAAGTAAACTGGTGTGGTGTAAAAGGGTGGACGTGAATGTCTTTGGGTCTATATTTTATCTTCTCGTCCTCCTCTCCTATTTCTCAGCTAGAGAAAAAGTTTGTGTCAATGGCCACTTCTGTCTGACTTTCTTTTCCATCTTTACATTCAGGCCAGGCCACCAAGACTCGCCTTGCCGTGTACACTTTCCCTTGCTTTTCACGTTTTTTTGCTTTCCAGTTCTATTTTTTGTTGAGCAGATTTTTTAGTTTAAGTTTGCGTTCTCCACGACTTTCGCATCATCAGCCACGATCCCCACGAAAACCGTTTATTTATCAAGTAGAGTCCCCTTCATCACTTTTCTGTAGGTTTGGTTTGGTCTGGTGGTGAAGCAAGTAAAGGCGAAAACAGCAGCAATTTATTATCATCAATGTGAAGTCAATGCTCAATGTTGGCTTTGTTGCACGGTACCATCTGTAAATGTTTTCAATTGTGTTGCATTTTTTAAATGGATAGTGAATTTTTACCCAGATAACTGGTTCTGTTCAATATTTTCATTTTGTACTACTTTCACTAGGATAGTGGCAGTGGCAGTGGCAAAACTCTCGGGACTGAATTTTCACACCTCAACCAAAGGAAATGTATGAGTCATTCATGTGGTTTTGGCCAAATTCATTCACACTTGAATGGAATGATGAGATCTAGATGAGATGACGAGGAAACTGAAGTAAATTCACTACCCAATCTACTGACAAGAATAAAGAACAGTGATTCAACCAAGCAGACAAATGCACACTTCACATACAAGTAAAGTTATTAATTTTCCTCGAGTTTTCACCTTACAGCTCAACATGTATCTGCTTGTTACATCTTCACATCTTCTCTTATTTCCCATAGAGTTCAATTGCAAATAGTAAACAAAGGGTTTTCCATTCCGAGATGAGTTTCTTTTGTCTTTTGACCAAATAAGCGTGATTAATCCGACAATATTGTTTTTCAGTGCCTTCTCAACAGCATACATGAAGCCCTGTTTCATTTTATGATATTTCCATTGTAAGTCAGAGTGAAGTCAACAAATCCTTTCCTCGTGCGTTTCAAAATGGAATGAAGTTTTTACATAGCATGAGGTGGCAAGGTTTATGATTTGAACACAGCTAAGTTGGAGCCTTCAACATAATATACCATGCTACGGGTACAATAAAACTTATCAATTTCGCATTGATACAACCAGCAAACTAAATGAAGATATCAATTATCAGAAGGGATATTCTTAAGATTAATCGAAAACGTTCTTTCACATAATTTTGCTAAGGGTTAAATTGCAACAATTTTTTCAGAATACGGGCCTTTACCAAAGATTCATGAACAATTGCTAGTCTTCGTTCCATTCCATATCCCTTTGTTTGTCTTCATCTCTAGTTTAGGGATGTTTAAGTGCACAATTCATGTGAATCTAATGTGCCACGGTTTGGTTTTAGTGCAAAACAGAACAGAATTAAGACAGAGATGCATGCGGTATGAAGCTATTAGCAAACACGAAATACGTCCCTTCACCGCCCCGATTGCCTGAGAGCAAATGAAGAAATATTGGTTTGCTTTAGTTTTGTGGATTTTCATGGTTGGTGAGACAAAACCCGTCAACAATTCAACAGATAGCCATCTGATTGGAAAATAAGATAGAATGTAAACATTCATTGACTGGTGGGCACGCGACTTTCTCCTGTGTGGTCACGTGTTTGAGCTCATAACTCCTTTGACCCCCCACAGCTCTTCCCCAGAGCCCAATTCGTCTCCCGATTCAATAAATATGTTAACTTTTCACATAATACATTTCAATAAAGTAATGACTAACTATGGCTCTATATACTCCCTTGTCATAGGATCAAGATTTATCACTGATTTCGCTCTTTCCTCTTCTCCCAACTGTAAAAATGATTGACAGATTGACACACTTCA
This sequence comes from Folsomia manolachei, assembly GCA_036491905.1. Lineage (NCBI taxonomy): Eukaryota > Metazoa > Arthropoda > Collembola > Entomobryomorpha > Isotomidae > Folsomia > Folsomia manolachei. The sequence continues at coordinate 8,644 of JAAXNX010002721.1, forward strand.
CGTCATTCATCAAGATCCACGCCCTGAGCTCAACTTCTCTCACAGTCGCTCAATTGATTTAGACACTGCACTGAAGGGTTTTATTTATTTGTTTGACGGTGGACGGGAAAGTGGGACGGAAAAGCCAAATTATTTACCTGTATAACATATACTTCGGGTTTAGAAATATGTAACAAATTGGGATTTCCGGCTGAGTTAACAATAATACACAAAGCCACTGCCTTGTGCATCGTTATAATAGGCAGCTTATCATCTTTTTTTAAAAATATTAATCGCTTAAAAATGTCGCTGACTTGTTACATTTAAGTATGTGAACATTTTACAGAATACGTAATAAACGTTTGCTTATATTTAGATCTGCATCTTCTTTCTTTAATTTCTCAACATGGTTGTTTTTTTCAAATTAATTTTGTATTTACTTTACAAACGACAAATGATGACACGGAGTATGAAACAACATTTACCAAAAAAAATCATCAATTTTCTCCGTATGCCACTTGTCACTCTGACATCATCCATTAGAAAAGAAGGAGGAACTCGACAGACGGAGTACCAAGACTAACGATTGAGCAGAAAGTGAAATGCTTGTTGGAAGTAAAAGTAAAGGCTCTGACAGAATTTCAATGTGAAGTAAAAGGGTTAGGTTAGGTTACTGACTTTACTGACACGAGATTATCCTCGCTTGCTGGCTCTCTCTCCGTTGAGTCAGTGATAGACATATATTAGGGAGTAAAGTAAGCATGAAAAATCAACTGTCTGATTGTTAAAACTTCACTTTGTTGAAGCTAAGCTAAATGAACATTCCTTTTCCATCCAGGCTTAGCTGGGTTAGTGGACAAGTAGTCTCATCTCCGATTCCATCCTGAATCTGGTACTATAACTTTCTCAACTTGTTACCCACCTGCCAAACGACCATTTGGCAAATCAATATCAACCGATCTAAAAATGAAGTCTTCCAAATATGTGCACATGTGTACAGTAATTTAAACTCGTCATGCACTAACACAAAACATGGTTCGATTTGTTATTACAAATATGACTTAAATCATACAAGTATGGATTATATTGGCATTCATTTATTCTCGGAAGCAGTATTAGCGTGATTTACTATTTTGCCAGTCTAGTTTTTGCCAAATTCAACGCGACTACTAAATGCAGAATAAAATGCATTAGATTAGAAGCAGGAAATACAAAGGCGAGACAATTCAACAAGGGAAAGTTAGTACTTGTATATTATGGAAACAAGTGAATGGTGAAGAACAAAACGAAGGATAACAAATTACATTGCATGAAGGAAAACTAGTCACATTTCTTTCATCCTGGATCTCCTTTCCTATTTTCTATATAAACTGAACTGTGGGTGGTAGTTGGCAGCCAGTGCCCATAGTGGTGGCAGCTTTCCGTTGACATTGAGAAGGGGACAAATGATCCTAATTTTTTAATTTTAATTAAAACTTTTTGCCCTCAGCACAACTTTCAACTTTACTCTCTTTTCCACACTTTGGCCTCCCTTCCCAATGCCACTGCTCAAATGTCGCAAAGTCAAACCGGAACAAGACCCAGTCAAGTAAAGCAAACTAAGGGAAAGGAAAGAAAAACATAAAAAAAGTTAGAGTTTGTGATGCATGGGGTTGAACCTAATGAGTGGATTGGGGCATAATCACTCGGATGAGTGGAAATCTTTCATTTTGACAGATTAAGTAAGTAAGCTGGGAAAAAGTAGTTAGTGCAAAGGACTGGTGAGAAGTTAATGAGTTGCTGAGATTTTATATTTCTTGGCTAGTCTTCATAGCATGACTTGGCATGACTGCATTCGCTTCCCTGGACCCGTTTTTTGTTTTTTTAAGATCGCAATTGCTTGTCAACTATACAGAGTACTCTATCTTCTCGATTACTTGCAGAATGATAAGATGACAAAATTAATTTAAAGGAAGCCAATAAAAATAAAACTCTACAGGGTTGATGATTTTTTCAAAACTGCAAAATGAACTTGTAAGATGATAAACCATTTTACAGCAAAATATTCGAATACGTCTGCGTCCCGATTTTAATACGAGTGGTTTTCCTGTACGGTAAAAGTTTTCCATAAATCCGTCTCACAGTACAAATTAGATCATTTCGTTTTTGTTTGTAGTAATAATTATTTCCGGTGTGGAAGACAAACTTGATAATCACCTAGTCTGTGTATAACTTAACTTCCGTTTTGTCCACACTGTATTTTTATTTTAGTGTATCTTGTACAATAACCAGTATAATCCCTTCAGTTTTCGCCATTCATTATTTAGTTCCATTAAATAGGAAAAAGTTGCATAATATGTACAAAAAGTTGTATCATTTTCAAACGCCTGCAAAATCCAGAGCTTATTTTTGTTGGACATAGTGACCGGGTGACCAAATTAATTTGGCAAGGGCAGATGCATAGAAGTTCATTTGCACGCTTGGTTTTGGACACAGTTTGACACACGTCCAAGAGAAGAGGACAAGAATCCGTTCATATTAGGCATGAAATCTCAATTTGTCAGCAGCCAATGTATTAAAGACCCTCCTACATATTATACCTTGTAAAATACTGTTTTTTTGTTATTTAACCCTGCGAAGTGAGACAAGAGTCAGGTGCTGTTGGACGAATGAAATAATGCTATATTACGTATTATGAATATGTGTATCATATCGCCTCGCATCATGTACATAAGTGCATATCTCATTATGCAAGTGTAAGTCATCTCATCTCATGCTTATCGTCGGTCGTCCATCCCTCTCCACTTTTTTGGTTGAATGGTCTTTCAGTGAAAAGTGGAAGTAAGGGAGCAAACACGTGTGGCCGATTTCACGACCGATTATAATCGATACGAAATACCCAACAAAACCCGGTTCCTAGTTGCTCTTTAGTCCTGAGTTATGACGCTTTGTGTAAGTTAGGCCATGCTTCGTGTCCATCCGATTGAATAATAAAAATGATCCCTTCTTCTGTTGTCTGAGTCCCCTTCACTTTACAGCCAGTCGAGCCGCAGCCGGGTTCAATGTCAGAAATAGGAATGAGAAGAATGGTTTAGTACGTAATGACAAGTCTGGCCGCAGTTGTACGGAGGATAATCAGTGACAAATTACTTGATTGAATCTTTGACTTTTATGGTTTTTTAAAATAAAAGAGCTTAGGATGTTATCAAAGACAAAAAATGCAAAAAATAGGTTTGTATGAAAAGGCGTTTTAAGACAATTTTTAAGGAAATGTCTTCAGTGACTACTGCTAAATGGGTTCACAATGTCATTATGTTTTAATTGAGACTCATTTGTGTCATTTGAAGGTTTAAGTTTTGCTAACACATTCAAGGCCATTTAATGTTTTCTTTTTTTTCCTGATGGATAAAACAAAAAATACAAAAACAGACATGCAAGGTTCAACTTATTCGAATGTGGATTGAATGTAATAGGCCAACCAAAAAATTTTCATCATGCGGAAAATTCTCAATGTTCCACGCTCATTGTGTTATAAATGGACAAACATAAATCTGCTTATCTGTTGATCTGCATATTTGAATTCATTATTCTTCATCATATTCTTTCCTTTTGTTTGAGTCTCGTAATAAATGATGTCTACATTTCTATTGCTTTAGGAAACCACATTGGCTTCAACATGTGTTTATTTTAACCCCACAACAGCGGTCGATAAAGGATTCGACAAAATGATCCACAAGATCTTTATACATAGGATGAAAAATAACTAACTATAGTAGAATCATGTGAATTATATTATTTCAGCTACAATGAATTGTGCAATGTTTTACTAAATACCATGCAAAATAAACAACCTCATTAAAAGTTGTGTCCGTATTTATTCAAAGACAAACAGAGTTGCATTATAAATCTGTACAGTGAACCATATTAGTAGTA